>JAOXJP010081429.1:0-14976 GCA_025762735.1 Platanus orientalis | reverse complement strand
ATTTATGTTGGCAACAATGGCCGAGCCCCATGCGTGGTTTATGTCCTCCAATTGCAGCGAGATAGTATGTGTGGTTTAAAATCAGCTTCCAAAAACAGGATAGCAAACTAGGATGCTGGATTCTAACAATCCGTTTCTAGAATTTGATTATGAGAATCCAGAATCAAATTCTGGAATCCAAACCACACCCAAGGTACGGTCTGCTAGAGAACAAATCTCTTCCACCCTACATATCTCCTTTCTAAAGTCAAGCCATTTCTATCATTCCTTAATTTTTCCTGCTCAATCTCATCTTTGAAAACCATAGCAGACCCTGTGCTACATTGCATCAAAATCTGTACTAAAAAAACCTTGCTTATACAACATATATATTAGCCAACAATTTGCACAGCCACAAACAATGAAAGAAAGAAAGATCATTATTAAAAAAACAAAAAAGATACAAGATCGAGATTCTTATCCACTCATTTTTTACGTCCCTAACAAGTTAACTTGCTCGAAAATCTTTACAAAATACCTCCAAAGACAAAAGACAATAACAACTACTTGCGTTTACACGAGAATGGCAGTAAGAGCCTCTTCCAGGCTAGTCGTGCAGTCACATGTCTGGTCATTGGAAGAAATGATGAATAGTAGGTGTAACAGCAAATGATTCTCTCTCTCTATCTCTCTCTCGTGTGTGCATCACTTCAGGGATCCCTTTCTAAACTCATACTCAAGATATAGGTCCTTGGAGTCTCGGAACGGGGCGGGCTTTCCATGTTTCAGTCCCTTGATCATCGGAGCTGCAGGACAAATCATGGGTAAGGTGTGGTCGTCTCCGTGGTGTGGGGTTCGAGTCCGCTTGACGTAGATGCACAAGAGGAGAAAGAAGAGGAAAACAGCAAAGAGGAGCACCACAACAAACATCATTGTTTCTCCGTGTACCAGGAAGCTCTTGTCGCTGGAGAAGAGAAGCTCATCCTGATCTTGTTGATCTTCCGGTGCCATGGGAGTTGGGACCCTCAACTCCGGAGTCTCTAGCCCATGATACTGACCCATTCTCAATTTCCCTGACTCATAAATGCCTTCAGCTTTAAATGAAGAGACTACCTCTCTCTCTCTCTCTCTCTCTCTCTCTCTCTCTCTCTCTCTCCTTTAGCCCATAGCTTTTGAAGCTGCAAATCTGAAATGCAAATGGCTTAATATACTAATAATCAGAGGACAAACGGAGTGAGGGCTATAAGCCTTTAATAATGCCTAGCAACAAGACAATGCAGGGAAGTGGTCCATATGCCTTGGCCCTTTCTCTCTAGGTTTTGTTTTCCAAGTTAAAATATCAACCATTGCTCTGTAGATTTATTTTGACAAGGTTAATATCCTGCAACTTACCTTTGTGAAACCCCAACTCAATGGTGTACCTGGTGGAATGGATAACCATGGGGGAAATTGTCCATTATTGTCAATGGATGCACGATACGTCAAAAGGTATAGGGGTGGTGGAGCAGAAGAACACACCAACATGATTTAGACAATTGGTTCAGCTGTCCCTTTCATGACACATTGAAGGAGGTGAAGTGATTCACAAATCATGTCCTTATGTGAGAATGTGCTATGGACTGTCAGTATTGGAACACTAAAGATTCATGCTAGTGGGTTGAAATGTAGGTTCTAATTTTCAGGTCGACAGCACTTTCGGATGCAGTCATATATTTTTTTGGCTTATTTTACATGATTAGAAAGGAATTTGTAGCTTCATCTAGTGCAGGTTGCACTTTTGATTGCTCAAAATACTATCTGTGTGGACATTAAGTGTAAGAATATAGACCCCCTACAAGTATGTGAAAACTAAGTTACGCACTATGTAAATACAGAGTGGATCCACTCTTGTCTGTTATAGTCTTGTTAATGTCTTGGCATATCAGAGTGTGACACGTGACACAGAAGAGATATTTTTCATGTTCAATGATCTCATCAGATCTGGCAAGACTGTAACAAACAAGAGTGGAGCATGGCCCATGTGGATTGCAGAGTGGATCCAGTCATGTTTGTTATAGTCTTCTTAACGTCTCACCATAGTTAAGAGAACATGGGTAAGGATCCTGTCCAGCCTCCTTATGGCTTGTTAGGACCTGTCGTGCCTAAAAAGTTGACACGTCCCTGAAAAGAGGAAGTGCTGAAACCACCAATTTTGCCGGGCCTCTTTTCTTCGGTGACATGTCGACCTGTCCTAACAGGCCATAAGGAAGCCCGACATGATCCAAACCGAGAGAACATGCATCAATACAGAGGATTGCCATCATTCAAATAAAAAAAAGGGTTTCCGTCATGGTTAATTACTAAAACATCCTCCTTAATTTTACATATAAGAATAAAAACACCCAAAGTATTTGATGCAAATCCCTTTTAAAGCGTACTAAAGAGTCACCTTATCCCAATTTTTCTATTGGGCCAAATGGGATTCCCTCAACGATGTTCACACACGCACAACTGCTTAAACAAGGTTTCTACTTGAGCCACCCAGATCTCTTTGCTAGGTAACTTCTCATATTTTTGTCCCATGGTAGGATGATGCCGTCAGTCTAAATCATCCATCAAATAGGACATACTTTGGATTGGCCCCATGTCTAGTTCCCTTGTTGATTCGTATGACCACTAAGTATTGAACTTTTCTCCTCCCAAATATCAAAGTTTAAGTTAAATTTCATTTTTAAGTGAAAACGTACCTAGTATACATGGCCTTATGACAAAATACTAGCCTTCACCGCATAAATTAAAGGGCTGTGGTTAATATATTTGAGTCATCAACTAAGCTGCCATGTGGAAGATTTTATGATCTCTCTCACATACACACCCAGAACGTACTTCAATATTTTTTAGACGTGATCTATTGTGGTTTTTTGTTGTATGTGTAACACTAAATTTTGAGCCGTATATAAGGCAAAATTCATTAAACAAATTATCTAACCGTTTTAGAGGCTACTTTATTATTCTTTTATAAGTGGAGACTAATACTCAAAGCCTAATAGACTTATTAATTATTGATGTTCAAAACAGTAAACCTCTGATTAACTTTAAGTTTTTCAACTTGTATTAAAATAAGTTGCATAAATGTAAATAAGAGAATAAGAAGAAAAACAAATAGTATTCATTTATTTGATATAGATGATTACAAACTTCATTGTTCATACATCAGTAAATTTACTTAGCTATAGCGTGATTTGTCATTAAGATTTTCATAATGTCTTCTTTAAAGAAATGGCAGAGGTATAATGGACATGTTTTTTTTCTTTCGGAAGAGATATAAACTTATAGACTTTTTAAAGGGATGGAATGTATTTTGCCTGGATGATGAAAGTGAGGTTTGCTTGAGGATTTTATGCTCGGATGGGTTTTCTAAACTTCCTTCTTCCTCTAACTTTTGAGGTATTTATAGCAGCAGAAATGAGTTTGAGAAGAGTCTTCATTGAAGGAGAACTCTATCTCATTCATGGCTTCTTTTTTGAAGTGGAATTCTTCAATCCTTATCCTAAAGATATATGTGTCTCATTTATGCAATAATGCACCTTCTTCAGTCTCTTAGGTGGTTAGAAAACTCATGAGAGTCATGACTATTCAAAATAACTAATCTAGAATAAGATAATATCGAATTTCAGTTTATAGTTTCCGTAGTGCACGAATATGAACTGTGCATTCATGCACATTTTAGTGACAAAAACGAGTATTTAAAAGTCTTTACTTTCAGGCGAATGAGAGTATGATTCTTCATTCACCAAAACTAAAGTAGTTAATGAGATTTTGTTTGTTCATTTGTGCACACTTTTTCGGTTTCTACAGTATGAACAAACTAATGGTTTTATTTTGTCTTTTTGTATTTTTTTTGTTCATGTTACAAAAAGCTTCAGCAAAATTTGCTTCAACTAGTTGATCACATGTTTATTTTATTTTATTTTATTTTATTCTATTTTATATCAAAACAAAATGCACCAGAAACTTAGACTAGTGAAGATTGGAGTTGGTTGGGTAGTTCAATAGTGCCAAGATTTGATTGTCAATACAAATTATGTATGAAAATCAAAACACAAAAGATATATCATAAATTTACTATTAATGCATTTGATTTTACACTCTTTTACAAAATAGTAAACTTGTGGTTCGTGTTGATAAAAGACTAAGGGTAGATGGCATATTTCTCAGGCTTGGACTTTCAAAGTGCTTGATTTAATATGTGTGATCATCCTTCCACAGCTTTGCGCTTGCTCAGAATAAAAATAATATGATCTTGCTCATAGGGCCAAATTTGTAGTATGTGTTTGAAATTGCAAAAGTTCATATATTCTCTCTAAAAGCAAATCATTGCCTATAAAGAGAAAAAAATATATCATTTTAACACTTCAAACATATAGAAGGCCTTCAAAGTAGGTCTTCTTTTGTATTTTAGACAAATTTTTAAGTGCTATATTAAAACCACCAAGAAGTTTGCTAGACATGCTTCGATTCTTGTCTTTTTTATTTTTTTACTTGTGATAAAGATTGTTACCTTAATACCATTTGACTTGCACATCCTTACAAGTACAACTATCTATTAAAAGAATGGGAGACAGTCGTTGAGGGAGAAGTATGTCATTCCATTTAAGAGAAAAATGTTTCATAAATACCTTAATTCCCGTTACTGCAAAGAGTTGGGCCTCTGTGACGATGGTGCAAATTGGAATAAAGAAATCAATGGGTTGGGTGTTCTTAGTTTAGAACACCTATGCGGTCCTAGAGGAATAGGTACGACGACTTAGAAAGTGGCTAAAGTTGGAATGACATCAAGGTTGACACATCAATGCCAAAAAGTGAAAAAAATCCCCAAAAAATTTTATATAACTTTTTGGCACTGATGTATCAACCCTAATGTCATTCCAACTTTAGCCATTCTCTAAGTTGTCCTACCGAATCAAAGCTCTCAGCGGTTGTTTGTGATAAGGTCAATTGACGCAGCATTTCACCACAACTAGCAACAGCAGTGTGAAGCAAAGCCAGGTGAGTACGATTCTTACACCACAATGGGATGAATAAGCATGAACAAAGATCTACTATGGCAAAATTTTACAGTGAACAAAAAGCTTGGGTGTTTTTTGTCTTTTAAATTAGATTTGATAGTCTATTTTGTATAGTTTGATCATACTACAAAAAGCCACAACAAAATTTGCCAGAGCTAATCACCGAGGAACTAGTGAAGCGAAGTCTAAGCCGAAAAAGCCTGGTGCACGTTACGTGGGAAGACAAAGAGGTACGACGACATCGGGCTCACACTTATCGGCGATGACGCACAAAAGGTCATACCACAGACGTCAATGGTGGGCTCTTTAGCTGATAAACGCATTGGTGCATGACATCTGTTGGCATTTCAGTCGAGTGATGGGACGTTACGATGGTAACATAACCTTTGTAATCGCTTCATGGCTTCATCTCATTCATTATTCACGCGTGATCGATGGGATGTTGTAGGAATCCACTTTGAATTCCTCTTCTTTCATGATTGAAACCTTTTATCCTTGTGGATTTATTCAAGTTGGACTGACCCCAAGAAACTTACTTGGATTGTAATTTTGGTCTTTGGTGCTACCACTTGCAGATTATTAACACTCCAACTATTCTTGTGATAGGAAATTCCAATCCTTCAATGTAAATATTTTGTATTTCTTTGGTAAACATCTGTCATTTTTATGTGATAAGATGCTCTAGCCTTGTCTTCTTGTGGATTCAAACGTCCTGATTTTAAAAAGGATTTTAACGCTATGTCATTCATTGTCGTCGAGGAATGGGTGGCTAAGACTTGGGATTTTCTATATTAGTGATATGATTGGGCTACAGCGCCTCAGTTACCCAATAATATCAAGTTTTGGTCCAATGTTTTTTTCACCTTAACCTTGATTTGGGTTTGGGTCCATGTATTGTTGCTTCATTTAGTGTTCACTGTTCATGCTTTTACAGTAGAATAACCAAAGCAGATTTTGTACAGTGAAAAAGCGTGCAGCAACCCTCCTGTGCAAGGCTGGGCAACATGTGGTGGCAAAAAGTGTATCACCGCATCTTATCCCTTGTGTTGAATGTTTTTTTTTCACTTTTATACACCACGTATCACCTAGCACAAAAGGGTCCAGCTTTCTTACGGTAGGAAATCCACTTTGCAGAATAACGCATGGTGAACAAAAACATAAAAACATGATAGCAAAAACAAAACTAATAAAGTCATTCAGCACAAAAAGAAAGTAAAATGAGAAGATTTTATTGCCCCTGAATGTCTTTAATTTTTTTCAGCACACCGGTGAGACCTACACTCAATTGAGCTGCTGAGGATCCTAAGTGTGTGTATATATGTATGGAAGGAAATGTAGTGTATAGGATTTTGTTGTGGTACCGTGTTTTGGGCACAAAGAGTGACAAATGATGGGTTTTTCTTTTTTTTTTTTTTAATTTGGTGCCTCTTTTAAATATAGAGCAAATAATTAGTAGAACACTTTTTTTTAATGGTTTTAACCCTATACATCCCTTTTTTATGAGGGTGGATTGTATCCGCTCCTCTTAACTAACGCTAACCTTTGCTTCTTGTTAGGAGGTGAGCACATCAGCACTGAAAAGTGATATGCACCCCCCCCCCCCCACCCTCCACCAAGAAAAAAGTGTAAATCACTTTTTGGCATTGATGACACCAAGCGGAGGTTAGCGGTTTTTAGGGGAGCAGACACTATCCCCCCTCCATTTTTAAAGGTACCTATTTTTACAATTTTGACACTGCACACTGAGCCTTTGTGACCAAAACACAGTAGAACATATTAAACCCTATACACTACATTTGTCTATATATATATATATATAGTAAGTTCTCAACATTGAATGGGTTGGACTTAGAACTATTTATTACATTTCAGAACTTGGAATTGTTGAAAACAAAAGTCATTTAATGGCTACCATGTTTTCTAAAAATTGCAAAGAACCGATATTTGAAGATCCTACAGGGGGATGAATAGAATCCAGTCTTAATTTAAAATTATTTTATTATTAAGTCCAACATTTTAAATTACTTAAGATTTAATTTAATTATGCAGCAAAATTTATGACTTAAGTAAATTAATTACTGAATTCTAATGTTATTTACTTAAGTCTCAAAACAAAATTATGACTTAAAAGTAAATTAACAAGTAAATGCTAATATATCATGGGCTTCATCGTTATTTATAATTGTTTATAATAAAGTTGGAGCAGAGCAATTAGTTTTACTTAGAGATTGATTAGAAGATAAACAAGGTTAAGCAAAGCAAACAAAGAGTCACACCATAATACAAGAAATTTATAATGGTTCGGTACTCTGGATCTATGTTCATTTTCAACTAATAATTTATTTTTAAAAGTTATCATAAATTATTACAGGAAAAATTATCAAAGCCTGAATTTACTAACGAGTTACCCACGTGAACTCCACACGTCCTGTAAGTACAATCATAGTGACGCTAATGACTCCACACAGTCTATTTAGTAACTTTGTTGAACTTTAGAAATCTTGTATTTGGCTCCAACAAGTACAAAGTAAATCTGCATTTCAGTGACTCCGCCGAAGGCTACTTGATCGGATGAGTATAGGAACTCCTTTGTCGAAATGCTTCTTTGTAGGTGGGTTTGACTATGGTGCACACCTCTTAACTTCAACTAGCTATAACTATGTATACAAGAATCTTTCTATGTGATCTTGGTTATGATCTTATTGTATACATTGTTCCAAGATCAAATGCCCAAAGAATTTTACTCGTATGCTCACAGGCTTCTCATGTTTTGAATTTCTCCACAAATTTGACTTAGCTTTCTTTTTTCCTTGTTCTTGTGCTATGAAATCACTAGAATTTGGTCCTTATTTATAGAGTAGAAAACTAACCCAAAAGATAATTCAACGGATATATTAAAATTGTAAAAAAAAAAATAACCATTATGAGAATATAAAATAAGAGATATTTTCATTTTCAAAAAGATCTCATCAAACCACTCATTTTGAGTACTTACGGATCCCGAGTGGACATTAGAATAAAAAATTGTGGTCATTTTTATTTTTTAATACTTTTTTATTTTACTGAATGTTTGTCAATTTGGTCTATCATTAGTCAAATCTTTTTAAGGCCTTCTCTAGGATTTTGATAAGTTCATTCTAAGCCTATTGGTCTGTTGGTCCATAGGTCCATTGGTCTATACTTAAACACCCAACCTTACCACTTACTAACATTTACCTTTGGATTTAACTTTGAAGATCACAATTGGCTTCTTGAGACTGCATGTCCTTGGAGCTTGAGACTTCTTGTGGTCTTCAATGTGTATTGAATCTCTTATTGTTTGGTAGTCTTTCGGCTTTGACTTTTGACTTGAAGTTCTCAAACTTGTTTTGAACTAACATAATTTTACATCACATGTGTGATCAAACTAACCACACATTACATGTACTTACAAGTTTGGAATGGGATCGAGAATATACAATATACCTAATAATCAATTTTCAAAGTTTTATGTTTTAAAATTTTTAAAATTCTTTGTTTTGGGAAATAATGCCACATCGGTTAGAGGTGAAAATATTTTGCAACATATAAGATATTCCTCACCCCACCTTATGTATTTTAGAGAGCCCTCTCCCGTGTAGTAGTGGTATAATTGCCCACACACACATGCACATGTTCATGTGTAAGGGCTATGGTGCAAAGATGCATTGCACTTCATACGTGCGTATTGTTGCATTAAGGTCGCAAGTTTCCTTTTCGATGCTCCAAATGTACTCTCACCGAATTTGGGTTAATCATGATCGAAGGTTTGTTATAGGACTAGATCTATGAGTGATTTGGGTTCACAACTGAACTTGAGTCGGGCAAAAGGATAATCATGACTAAAGAGTGTTTAGGCTGATTCACGATTATGAAGTCCGCATCGGAACAAGATTCATGATTGGACCCCAATTCGAGACAAAGGCCCATTGGGTCGCAAATGGGACAAAATCATGAGTTAACCCGGTTTGCGATTAAGCTAAGTCACAATTGGATTAGCCTAAGTCACAAATGGGCAAAATTATCTGAAACGAAGCTTGTGAAGCAAGTTAACCCATACAAGGCCCATCAACTCACCTTGGGCAAGTCCAAATTGCTATTGAAGCCCAGACTAATGTCCAGCCAATATTGGACACATATAGGTGGTCGGTGAGATAGGATTGGAGCCCATTATCAATCACTATAAAATGATGAAAATGGATTAGGAAACCCATTTTGGCTAGCTTCAATGAATTGAGCTAAAATGAAGAGCAAAATTGAGAACAAAGAAGTAAAAGAGGAGGAAAGGTAGTCATTAAAATACCTCTCTCTCTCCTCTATTTCCTTATTTTTGGGTATATGTTGAAAGACAATAAACCCATTAGAGCCACTAGATCAGCAGCTCATTTGGGAGTTTTTCTTTGCATCCTTAGATTGAAAAAACACTGATCAATCTAAGTGTGTTATTATAGGAGAACCTCTACTCGGTTGATGATATGCTACTCTTGTCTTCTTGGCTCGGTATTCATTCATGTCTAACAACTTTATAAGCAGAGACTCTATCGAAATTTTCAACAAATTTGGACAATTTGTGGGAGGTCTTGATTATCTTCAAGAAACGCAATAATAATACCTCCACGTCTCATGTCACTCTTCAAAGCTTTACGAGATAACAATTTGCATAACTATAGGTGCTGCTGGTGGGATCCAAAAGGATTCCCTCTTCCTTAAATCTCCACCATGGTCCTCAATCACCATGAGGTCCTATAGTGTCCCATTCACGTTAGTCATAATTTTATCAAACTTGTGCTTTTATTTCTCATAAATAACTCTATTTTTAGTTTTTTAAATAAACAAATGTGTAAGATACATAAACTTTAACATAAATTACTAATAAGATGTATCCCCTCCCATATTTTTTTATCAAGGATTCAACCCATGAAACAAAACTTTGTTCCATATTCAATTTAAGACAAAAAGAGAGAGCTGAGGCAAACCAAACCCTAAAAGAAAAAGGGCAACCAACAAATGTTAATTGTTTCAATAAACCTTCTTCAATTCATGCACTAAAAAAATTTTGATATCTATCTTCATTCAAGTATATATGTCTAATTTGTCACTGTAGGCACCTAAAATTTTTACAAATTACAATTAAATGCCTACACCACATAAATTTACACAAAAGTCTCCAAGGCTACACATAGGCCTAACATCAACAAATTAGAGCCATCTCAAGTAACAAACCCACTAGGACAATGTCCGGGTTTGTAAATTTTAATCCATGGACCACCCAACTCACCTGTTCACCTATTAACAGGCCTAAACCCCAAAGATTGCCTATGTGAGACCCGCATGATAGAGGATCTAACTAAATTGATTCTCTAAGCAAACAAAAAAAGAGATGCTAATAAAGAAAATAAGAAAAAAAAAATTAATTGTTTTCTCTCCTAATAAAGAAACTACAAACCAAATTCAAGATCAAAAATGTAAAGAAATCCAATCAAGACCCAATCAATGGCATGGATGAAGTACATATCAAAATTTTATAAAATACTCCCTTATTTCATCAAAGGGAGACTCCTTTTTAAAGATGTCAGTTACGAAAAAGCCCAAGAGATAAGACAAAACTCCAAAGTTTCAGAGCATCTCAAAGGTCTTCCACCTGTCTGAAGAATTAATGATGCATTGAAGCATTCTTTCTTAATCTCTCTATCATCTACAGTTTGTTGCTAAAGAGAATAATAGTCTTAGAAATACACCACACATGGCTCTGAGTGTAAGACCATGGTGTTTTCCTCATTGCTTATAAAGCTCGGATTAAATATAAAGCTACACTAGCCCATCCAAAAAAAAGAATTAAGTTGTCAAACCCTCATCTTCAATGTTGATTGTTAATCGAAGGTCTATGCTTGTATAAAGGGTATAACCAAAGATCAGCATTTCCACATTTTTAATAATTATAATTTTCCTAACTTTTTGTGTTTATTCCATGCACGGAATTTGTGTCGAAAGTTGCAAAAATAAATGCATGACTACTATAAGTCATTAGAAAACATATAATGTCTCTTTGCGTTAGTGAAAGTTTAATGGTTGAGCTTTCTCATTAGATTATTGTTTAATTTTTCCAACTTCTATGAACAAAGGGGGAAGGGAACCATTTCACCTATAATTTGAGTTTTAACTACTATCTTAATAAGTATGTCAACTTAGTAAAACATTAATAGATATTTTGTGTGAATAGAAGGCGGTTGTTGTTCTATTGATTAATGCCGCATACATAAAACCTAAAATACATATGAAACATAAAGATACATTTGTTTGTAAGTATATGTTAATACTATTAATAAAAATTGTATTTTGATAACTGATGATAAGCTTGAACATTTTAAAGCACTTATGAGTTAGTAGGTATTGAATGCTATTAGTTACGCATTATGTAGTTGAATTGGTTTCCCAACAAATTATTTATTATTCGATACTATTTTACCTTATCGAATATTCATTATTGGAGGGTTTGCTATTGCAAACCTTTATATCAAGCCTTATTGTTGACTTCCTTTTTTATCTTAATGATTTTGGGTTATGGGCTCATGGTTTTGTGGGCCTGTAAAGTTGTGGCATAAATAGGTTTAATATTACAAATCATCTCTAGGTTTGTTGAGTCCAAGCTTGACACATCTTTCTTAAAACAAAATTCATCACATTTTTTCCCATGTGGATTTTGTCGGCCCTTTGCGAACGCCTTTAGGTATGCTAGGTGTCAGGGAGAGGACACATCAGCATCGAAAAGTGAAAAGCAGCCCCCAAAAAGTGTAAATCACTTTTCAATGCTGATTTGTCCGCTCCCTGATGCCCAACAAACCTAAAGGCATTCGTAAGGAGCAGACAAAATCCATGTATTTTTTCTCCCCAGGATTTGGTGCCCCCTCTTAAAATGCCATTAACTTGTTCCCTGCACATCACATCAAAAAGTGATTTACACCCTCCCCCAAAAAGTGCAAATCACTTTTCAAAGTGATGTGTCCCCTCTGCATGCAAGGAGTAGGATATGGGCACTTTAGGAGAAGTACCAAATCCGAACCATTTCTAAATGCAAATAAAAAGATTTTTCATGTTGGTCATTAAAAATTCAAATCTCTTCACTATATAGTTGCCCTATTCCAACTCAAAATAAATCATCTACAACTCTAAATCCCTTTCCAATCCAAACGGTCATATCACAGCCATAAAAGTGGTGGTGATTTGACTGAAATTTAATGTTCAAATCTTTAGGATGTTATTTTTCTAGTTGTGATGTTTAGACTATATGGTGATTTAGAGCTGTGGACAATCTCATCTCATTTCAACCACATGAATGATGTAGTAGATTTCAAAGTACCATTACTAAGTGTAGAATGATTGTTTGTGTTGACATGGACCTCTATAAGCGTGTCATTGATTGACACATGATGGCTTTTGAATTTAGTGTCTCTTTTTGAACACCTACATTTTCATCTGTACACTTTTTGGGACGTTATTAACCCTAAACACAACACATGTAGCTTATCATTCACCATACACACTACAAACACATTTTCATCATAGAACATTTTCTTCCTAAGTAGAGGCCTTTTAGATAGATGCATGGGTTCGAGATGTCTGATTGGAGTGATATCATGTCACTTCCAAACAGCACATGACACGAGGACTAGAGATGATTCAAACTCATTTTGGATTTGCCTTGTTTTTAATTCTACACTACATCAGCTCTAGATCTCATTGTGTAGGGCACTCATCACTGATTTTTGGTGCCGTTGAAATTATATAACTATTTCAAAACAAAAAACAAAATCCACAAGCCCACAAAAGGAGGATCTTGAATCATCTTCAGTCTGATTGAAGAATATCACACCATAACCAATTCAACATGCAAAATGATGTTTGACAAAGGGTAATCTAATAACTATATAATGCTTGAGAAAGGGTATTCCAATAACTATGCAGTGTATTTATACACATTACAACATTCTCCTTTAATTTGTGTATTTACTAAGACTTCCTTTATCAGGAATTGTTAGACGCATCAATTGGCATTGGCATGATGTCACCCTAGTCGAATCGGATATGACTCAAACCACAAAGGAAGCTTTCTTTTGCCACATGGCAAGGGATTATTGGGTTTGAATCATTTCCAATATGGCTGAAGAGATCATGCCTAAACCTACTAACACATGACATGATGGTTGACAAAGGGTTCTATTTTTTTTCGATGAATAATAGGGCTGTTAATTGGGCTGGGTTGGCCCAAATCTCATCTTGTCCGACCTAAAGAATGGGTCGGCTAGGCAAACTAAATTTTGAGCTAGGCCAAGTTCAAGCCCAGGCTTTAGGCTCGATGTGATTTTCGAGTCGGGCTCAGTCACCATACTTTTACTCCGAAACCCAACCTAGCCTGGCCCAAACTAAGCTTCCTAATAAGGTTGTCAATTGGGCTGGGCTGGCCCAAAGCCCGACATGTCCGGTTCAAAAAAATACTCAGGCTGGGCCAACCTAATTTTGGGTTGGGCTGAGTTTGGGCCCAACTTTTAGGCCTAAAGTTTTATACAGGCCTAGTTTGAACAGGCTCAAATTTAGTCCAAGGCCCAACCCGAAACTAGTAAGCAAATAATAATTTTATTTATATGGTGATATTAGGCGTATGTTTTTTTTTTATTCTATTTGGATCTGTATATTTTTAACAAATTTACTATCATCAAATAGTTCAAGTGTCAACTATTAAAAAAAACCCATATAATATGTACTTAGGGGCAATTATGGGCCTAAAATCAGTCCAAAAATTAAGAAAATAATTTTAATTTGGATAGCTCAAACTTGGCCCAAAGCCTATTGTTTCAAAACAGGTTGAATTGGGGCCCAATTTTTAGGCCCGAAGTCTTATTCGGGCTAAGTTCGGGCACGGGTAAAACTTTTCAGGCTGAATTCGAGTAAACCTCAGCCCAATGACAATTCTGCTTCCTAAATATGTCAAACATAGATCATTGGATTAAATGTTAACCCAATGGTGTAGATTAAAATATCTCTACCCTAATAACCCTAACCCTAATCTCTAACCTAAACTTATGAATCACTTCCTCATTACCTGTAACTGCCAACAACGACAGCCACACGTCTCATTTGTAAGTATACATTGTTGTCCATCCGTACAAAGAAAGGCCATTGCATGGATAACAATGATGCGTCGACGAAAGTTGTTGCCAATGCAAGGATGGGTACTGGTTCCTGATTTTCAACTTTGGCCATTATAGTTGCTTGTTTCAATTTTCTCCATCCCAACAACTACTTGCACATGCTTCTTGTTAATGAGCTCATCAATTACATTCACAAATAGAATGATGTTATTTTATGATAGTAGGGAAGATCTAACGAGGGAGTTGAAGATGACAATGATAACTCACCAAAAGAAGCAACTCGAAGAGGATCTCTACCTCTTAAGTTTTGAATCATTGTAGATGCCGGCAAGCTATAAGTTGTAGATGTTATTTTCCTTGATGGTGTATAAATCAAATTTCAGTGGAAAATGGATGTTGGTGTAATGTGTGAAAAATTACCCATTCGTTTAGAATGGTTATATTTATGTATATTTGGGGGATTACACTTTTTCGGGTTCTTCAATCACCCGTTAATTAAATCTTCTCCATACAAGGGAGATAAAACACCCTTGATTAATGTTTATAAGGTATATAAAGAAAAGCTTCATGATACTTTATTTTAAGGTATCGTATACAAGATTATAGTATCACCTTGTTGAAGACATCTTTGATTTTCTCATTCTCTTATTACGCTTGCTAGCCTTTTGAAGCTCCTTATTGCTTCCTTTACTTGCGTTAAAAAAAGATCTAAAATCCTCATTTTTCATCTAAAAGACCTTATATTTATAGAGATCACCATGCAAGTATGTAGCTCTTATCTCTCC
>JAOXJP010081418.1:0-14976 GCA_025762735.1 Platanus orientalis | reverse complement strand
GCATTATTCTTTATTTTGGGATTTTTGAGTTCATATCCTAGACCCCTCTTGTCACCACTTTCTCTACCCATGGTTAGCGTATGTTCAAATCTCTCATTTCCTTGGACAAGGAGCTTTATGGATCTCTTTTTGTGTTCTTCTAGTAAGTCCACTTCCTTTAAGATTTTTATGGTCCTACTAGTGAGTTCAGTGCACTTTAGTGCTAGACTTTTCTTTTCCTTTCTTTCATGATATAGCACAGTGTTCAGCTCACCTAGTTTCATATCTAAGTAAATTACCTTTAAATTCAGCTCCTCATTTTCTTTTTGATGTTTTGAGCCATTATAAACTACAAGTTCTGAGAATGAATTTTGTTAAGCCTTACTAAGATCCATTTTCAAGGAATTTATCTCTTCAGTTAGCTCCTTGACTTCCTTTCTAAGTTTTTGATTGGTTTTGATAAGTTTGACACTTTCATGGTACATCTCATTATATGCCTCATGAAGATCTTCTTCATCTTAATCAACTTTCTCTTCTCTTTCATAAACTTCCTCACATTTGCTAGGGGATATTTTTGGTTCTCCTCTAGCAAGTGCCACAAAGGCTCTCACTTCATGTGAGAATTCATCTTCACTATATTAGGATTCAACATCAAATTCATCTAGGTCATCATCCCAAGTGGCTACCATGGCTTTGCCTTGTTCTATCATTTTCTTTCTTTTATTGGTACATTTTGAGGCAAGGTGGCCACGACCCTTACATTCATAGCACACCGGTTCCTCCTTAGGAAACACTAGTCTCCTAGGATTTTGGTTTTGATTTTGTTTGTTATGAAGTATTTTCTTCCTAAAGTTCCCTACATTAAATCTCATCATCTTCTTGAATCTATGAGAAAATGGGGCCATCCCTTCATCTGAGTCATTTTCTGGGTTAGAGTCTTCATCTATTTTTAGAGCCACACTCTTCTTTTTTATGGGAGATCTAAATTTTAGCTCAAAGGTTTATAGGGACCCTATTAGCTCTTCAAGTTTCATTTTATCAAGATCTTGGCATTCCTCAATAGTTGTGACCTTGGAGTGAAATCTCTTAGGTAATGACCGAAGTATTTTTCTTATTATCTTTGGGTCCTTAATTTCTTCTCCAAGTCCTCTCATTGAGTTGACTATGTCTTGGAGCCTGGTATGAAAGCCGATGAACTACTCATCTTCTTCCATGCAGAGAGTCTCGAACCTTAACATAAGCATCTGAAGCTTAAATTGATTGACAAGGTTAGTTCCCTCATGAGTCACCTCAAGGAGATCCCATACTTCCTTAGCCGTCAGTGAGCTTGAGACTCTACTGTACTCTTCTCGGCTGAGGCCACAGACTATGGCATTCAGTGCCCTATAGTTTGCAGTATAGGCCATTTTTTCATTTGTATCTCATTTAGCCTCAGTTTTATCCTTGGGTTTGGTATACCCTTTTTCAACAGCAGACCAAACTCCATAGTCTAGAGATCGTAGATATATGATCATGCAGCTTTTCTAATAGGTGTAATCAATCCCATCAAAGAATGGTGGTCAGTTTGGAACATATCCTTCCTCCCTGGAGGACATGATGATTTTGGGACGGGGTCAGCATTGGTTCAGGTTGTTAAGCCCACAATAGAGCAACCAAGCTCTGATACCAATTGAAATTCTAGTCCCACTATCCTAGAAGGGGGTGAATAGGATCTTGCAATTTTAATTCGACCAACCTCTACTTTTTTTAGGCGAGATTGAAAGATACTTTAAAATATCATGCATTTACATACAATTTTTGAAATATAAAGATAGAGATAAATATGCACAAAGAAAATCACATGAATAAGTAGACACTTATTTTAAAGTGGTTCAATAAGAGTGCCTACATCCACCGTAGAAAGCTCCTCACAGAGTGGATTAATTTTATTAATGATAACAACACATTACATGGAAAAATCAATCATAAAAACCAACACACTTTACAGTTTGGTGACTCCGGCAAACTGAATGTTAACCCTTGGTGTCTCCGACGAGGGTTAAAAACCACCTCCGGTGACTCCGGTGAAGGCACAGATATTTACAAAGGTAAAAACTGAATAATCAATTCTCTTCTTATGATAAAGCTTCTTAGTAAGCATATATTAATTGATTTATATCAGTAAGCTCTATTCTTCTATCAGTCTTATTTCAATTTAATGCTCAGCAATAACTTTTAAGCAACGTATGGAATATTTCAATTACCACAGCATTTAAAATACCTGGATAAGTTGTAACTCTCAGAGCTTTCTTTGCGGATTTGTAGGTTTGGACTTAAATCATGTTCCTCCACTTCAAATCAATCAATGTGGAACGCTTCTAAGGGCCCCTTTTTCATGCAGCACAAATGATCTCAAGCAACAACAGTTCTCAAACAACCGTTTCTTCTTTTTCTTAAGGATTTCTTTTTACAGTTCAAGTTTCTCCTTTTTTATTAGTTTTTAACGCTTTTTGGATCCTTAAATAGGCTTAATATCTTTAAGGTGTTGTCCCTCAAACAATCATAAGATGCGCAATCAAAGCCAAGATTTGCAAAATTACAAAATCCAAATTTCAAAAATATGAGTTGTTGTTTCTATCGCTAGGACCGATCCCAGTGTAAGTATGACCGGTCCTAGTGAAGTCGTGACCTGTCTGGCATGACCGGTCCCAAAATAACTGGGATCGGTCCCAAAAATCAAAATTTTCTCATTTTTGTATTTTGTTCAGTTTTTCACCCTAGGACTTTTGGATATGTTGCAGGGTCATTTCTATGGGTGAGCTCTAAGTCCACAAACCTAGGCTTAGTTGGTCGCCTCATTTATTTACCTCTTTGAATCATTTGTCGACCTCTGCTTTAGATGCACATCCTTGAGACTTGGTCTTGATATAGCTGATAACCCATAATACTCTATGACATGGAATTGACAATACTCAACATAATTTCCTTTAAAAATTGGCATAAGACCCTCTTCTCATCTGTAGATAAGGTGTACCATACAAGAGGCAAAAGGAGTTTATTTCCATACTCATGTGGATGGAGTTCCTTCTTTATACCCGTATCTTTGAGATCAAGACGAGCATTTAAGTTATCTTTTGTTTTCCCTTCTAGTTTCAACAATGTTCCAACAACATTATCACATAGATTCTTCTCCACATGCATAACATCCAAATTATGGCGCAACTATAGTGTTTTCCAATATGGCAACTTGAAAACAAATACTCTTCTTCCTCTAATTGTCATTTCTATTAACATCTCATTTTCTCTTCCTCATAAACTTCTCGAAAGTTACTTGTTCAAAACCATCATATTGCTCAAGCACATGATCCCCTGATAGTGACTTAGGCACAAGTCTATGTTCCCTTTGATTATCAAAGTACTCTTATTTTTCGACTATAGGTGTTTAAGTGGCAAAAAAAGACAATGACCCATGTAACAATACTTGTGTCCGTACTTCAATCTTTTGGAACAAGTGTCTTTATTGCAACAAGAACATGCTAAGGCTCCTTTTATGCTCCATCCAAACATCATTGCATATGCAGGAAAATCATTGATGGTCCATAACACTACTGTATGCAGCTGAAAATTATGCTCTAATGAGGTATCATACGTCTCAATTCTAACTTCCCACAAATCATTTAACTCATCTATCAATGGTTGCAAGTATACATCAATGTCATTTCCTGGATATTTTTGATGGATGCTTTATACACATCCATAGCGGTAGATTACACGGAATAACAACAACTGGCCATGTACTATAAGTAATACTCATGGTCCCGAAAGGATTGAACCCATCACTTGCCAATCCAAGCCTAACATTACAAGGATCTGAGGTAAAGGGCTTATGTTTCTCATCAAACGTTTTCCATGCAATAGAATCCGCAGGATGCCTTAATAATCCATTACCAACACGCTTCTCTTTCTGCCACCTCATTACCTTAGTAGTTTATGGAGACATAAATAACCTTTGTAGCCTCGACTTCAAAGTAAAGTATCATAAGATCTTACAAGGGATCTTATTCCTTTTTTATCTAGATGAGTTCAACTCAATATCTCCATAGCCCCTATCAAATTTCCATCTTGAATCCCCACATACTGGACACCGATTTGCCTTGGCATGCTTATTCTAATACAATATACAATCATTAATACATACATTTATTTTCACATAATCAAGTCAAAGATCTTGAACGATTTTCTTAGCTTCGTATATAGATTCTGGAACTGTGTTACCCTTTAGGAATACATTTTTAAATAGTTTAAGCAATGAGTCTAGCGATGCATTGTTCCAACCATTGAGACACTTCATTTGAAATAACTCTACAATGAATGATAACTTCAAGAAACCGTCACAATTTGAAAATAACTTTTACTCAGCATCCTTCAACAATCTAAAAAACTTTTAAGCTTCACCATTTGGCTCCTTGGGACCTCGAGTATTCCATTCATCATCAACACCAAATGATGTACCTCCCCACTGCTCACCTCTGTAGATGTCATATAACATTTCAAATGTTTGAGCATCATCTTGTCTTTCAAGCATGACATCATCTTCGACTTCATCTTCTCTATCATCAACGTCATCTCCTTCATCATCTGATGATGTACCATACAAACCATCCCCGTGATGTACCCATGGATCATACATCTCATCCATTTCATAATATAACAAATGATATTTAATGTCGTCCCGGTTCAAATGGTAGAAATTATGGCAATTATGACATGGACATCTGACTGTATCCTCTACTCCATGACAAGAAAATGCATCGTTTAGAAAATCATCCACTCATTTTTCATACTGAGGCAATCTTTTATCAAGATGAATCAAACTATTATCAATTAGCATGCTTTCTGCACAAATAAACACATTTACTTTCAATTTATACAGAGATTCTAAAAGAATAGATACAATTAATTAGGTTTTCCTTTTAATCTAGTGATCCAATTTAAAAGGAAAACCTATTCCTTTTAATAGATAAAAAAATCTTCATGCCTAAAGCCTCTTTCTGATGCAAGACAGACTCAGGAAAGCTGCATTCCTACAATTTATGGGTCCACAAAAAATAGGAGTGATCTTCACACAAGTATTTCCACACCTCACAAATTTAAAGGCATCAACAATACCCAGCCAATATAAGAGCTTTTAGGACCAAAAGAGAACTAACAGTAGTTGAATTTTTTATAGGAGAATCTCAACAGATCTTAAGATTTATACTTTAAGAGATTCAAATTAGTAGGCAATCACAAAGATCATGATATCTATAGAATTAAAACAACCAATCTTTACTAGAGTCATACCACCCAAAAGCCTCCAATGACTTCAGGATTTGAGAAACACAAGAAACAACCAATATACCCAACAAGTGGAGGAAATAACAGACTTAATAAGGGACAGTTTATTAGATTCTATAGGCTGGGAAACAAAAGACAGATTATGGGTATAAAGAATGATATGATTTTAGGTTAAAAAGTTGAAGCTTTGATGGGTTAAAGTTTGAAGGCTGACAGACGGCCTCAGATTAGGTGCAAATGAATTTCATGAGAAATGTGCAAACAGCACTAGAGGGACTGGCACATCAGTACCAAAAAGTGATTTACCCTTTTTGGGAGGTAGTTATCACTTTTCGGCACTGATGTGTCCGCACCCTGTATCTAACGCTCCCTACATGCTGGAAGACTTTTAAGTGTTCGTTAAGGAGATGCACTAAATTCTGTGGGCATTGCAGCGCTGATGATTTGGTAGGACCAGGGGTGGAGCCAGGATTTTCACGTAGGGGGGGGCAAGCCAAAGGATTATGTGCGTCCCCTTAACGGATGCCAATGGTGTGCTCACACTCAGAGGTGATACGTCACATCAAAAAAATGAAAAGCACCCCCAAAAAGTGTAAATCACTTTTTCAAGGTGATGTGTCACCTGTTGGTAGCGGGTACACTATTGGTACCCATTAAGGGGCGCACCTAATCCGATCTTGGGGCAAGGATTCTCTGGGATTTTAAATCATCTCCAGTATCAATGAATAGGTACCACTCCATTAGCAATTAGTGTGTGACACATGGCTTGACAAAGGGTGTTTGAGTCTATACACATGGGTCAAAGGAGGGTATTATAGTAAATATACTTGTGTGTTTATTAATTGAAATAGATGTTCTGTCCAAGATTTGGAGTCCAGTACACAAGGTGACTTTACATGGAATAAAATGGGCAATGGTTAGATGAAATTTTAAATTCTCATCCATTTTATTCAAAATGAAGTCACTTGGCACCCTGGGCACCATCTTGAGCTTAATGCACCCTTTGTTTGACATTGTGTCACAGTTTGAGCAGCTTGTAGTACAGTCTGAGCAGACTGTAGTGGTACCAGATCAGTCAGATTAGAGATGACATGAACTCATTTTCTGGCAAGAGGGAGGAGCAACTTATTCCAATCATGGGGTATTCACACATTGAAGGGGGCAACTGATTCCAATTATGGGGTACACACATTTAAGGGGGGGTAAGTGATTCAATCAAGCATAATATTTTGTCAGACCCATTATTATTACAAGGTACTCACATATTGAGGTCAGCCTAAGGTAGGATTGACGTCAGGGGCCAACACAACAGTGGTAAAAAGTGATAAGCATCCCCCAGAAAAGTGTAAGTCACTTTTTGGGCAATGGTGTGTGGCTCCTAATGTCAGTGCTACCTTGGGCTCACAATATAGGTATTTTGGTAAATACATAAGTGTTTATCTACAACGATTATTAAAACACCCTCTTTTACCAATGTATTTACTGAAACAATTTTATCAGAAATGTGTCATGTTGATTGGTAATGGTGTTATGTCGCTTTGATTCCAACTATTCATTGATTTCATTAATTCTTCATATTTTTGTGATAATTACACATTCATTCTTCATTGATTACACATAAATTCTTCACTTTTTTTTATATTTGGTTTTATCATCATCATTCCATTAGCACGTAGCATCCCATAAACCCTTCTACTGCAAAAATCTCCATATATTTGACAATTTTGAGTATCTTTATTGTGGGCAGCTAGAAATCTGATTAACACCCATACACCCTTGTATTGTCATAGGTCCCACTCTTATGCAAATCAAACAACTTTACGTGTTCTTTGCCCTAGCATAGGTCCCCTCATCTGTAAATTCAAGGTTTTGTTGAATGGCAACCCAAATTTCTCATTCAAACAAAATTAAAAACTAGTTCGGGTAGGAACGAGTTTACTTTGAATTAGGTTCTGGTCTTACTTTTGACACCCATTTCTTAGCCGGAGCGTAGTTTGGATATATAGTAGTAAATTACATAGCTGAAATGAGTAACATATGCTGCAGGACGTGTTGGAGCAGGAGCACCCTAGGAGGAGGTGTTTCAGAAGCCATTAATACAACTGTATCATTGTAAATATGGTTATTTTGTAGGACAGATCTTCGAGCAGAGGTGTTTCAATGGAACCGGGGACAGGGGAGAGGGATGGAGGGAGATGGTCAGAATGTGTTATTGCCAAAACTTTAAAATTTTGGATATACAGGTATGATTATGATATTGGCATGAAAGAACGGTCAAAGGTCAAGAAAAACTGTTGACACAAATTTCATTCTTAAACTCGAAATCTACTTTTATTTATTTTTTATTTTATTGTTATTATTGTTTTATAACTCGGAATTTACTGTTTGATAACTTGTATGACAATAACAAAATGATCTATTAAGATACATATTTGGAGATGTAAGGGTTATTCAATTTCATCTATGATAGGGTAGCAAAAGGAGAAGTCCAACAATAATGGAATTAGAACAAACAAGGGAACAAAGTACAATTATACATTTTTTAAATTTATAAGCCCAAATGGGTAAAAATGAATAACAAAAATAAAAGAATATTGCTTTGTTTAGAGACAGTTTTTTTAAAGGAAATGGTTTTATTTTTTATTTTTTTGGTAAACTTTAATAAATTCCCATTATCTATGTCAATTATTGCATGATGTTAATGTAAATAAACATGTGGTATTTTTTAGACTGGATAGTCTCTTGTCAGGGGGACTATCCTGCGACAGTCCCAAAGGTACAGGTACCCCAAAAAAGTGATAAAACACCTCTTGAGGGATACATGTGCCGGTGAGACTGTCGCAGGACAGTCCGGACAATCCTTTTGGGCAATATTTTTTTGTACTATCCTCTATTTCGACAATACATGATGCATTATTTTTTCCTATGGTCATTCTGAAGTTGTGTTTTAGAATTATCAGTTTTACAATGTTTATTTCCACACAGTGCTCTAGATTTCTCCATACTCATTGGATCATCTCAATTATTTTTAAGAAAAATTTTGAGAAGTAACTGCAAGATATTGAGAAGCCAATTGGATGAATATTTCGAAATTTGAGAGTCCAATAATGTCTTATTCACCTTAAGACAAATTCACCCACTCTGTAATGCTTCTAAAGCTTAAAGAACTAGATAAAATAATTGGCTAATAGTGATAAAATGGTACTGTTTATTATTGAAACCACTACATTAGAACCCTTGATAATTGGAATGAAATATACCAATGGCACTCTGGAAAATATTAAGGCCTAGTTTGTTGGATCAACAAGGGCCTTATTCATGAGTTTGCTCACCAATTCTTCACCATTTTTTTATTTTTTAATTTGGTAAGGAGCTTTACCTTAATTTCATTCAACTTGAGAAAATTCTTGGAAACAAGAGTCTATTGTGACAACGGAGAGAAATTCACCTATTATATCATCAATATTTCAAAAAAAAAACAAAAAAACAAAAAATAGAAACTCCATTTTTTTTTTATGCCATACAAGCCATGAATTGAACTGCCTTGTCGCTAGCTTGAGTAGAATGAATAATATTGATGTTGCTCAGAGAAGTAATCATTGAGCAGCAATCCTGGATGAGATGTTTAATTCTCGAAGGAGGAATTTTGGATACCTCATTAAGGAGGTGGATTATTAGCTGGGAGTTGCCTTCAATGATAACTGTAGAATGTTATTGCTCCTGTGACAACTTTAGCCCAAGGAAAAATTAATCCCCATGTTTCGGCTTCTTTTTGCTGTGCAGCTCAATAGCATCTTGGACAACCCTAATTTGAAAGTTCTAAGGTAATAATGAATGATTGCAGCTGCTACACTTGAATTTTCTGTGGCTCCATCAACATTAATCTTGAGACTTGCTATGGGAGGCAGAGTCCAATCACTTTACTGACAGCATACCATATCTAGATCCATGTAAGAATTATGGGTGTCTTCGCCATAATGTTTAAACCATGTATTTGTGACGTGGTTGATTTTTTTTTTCTATTTTGGGATTTGGGTAGGAAATTGGATGATGATTTTCTAGCTTTTACCTTGATATACTGTCTTCCCAAATATTTTGATTCTTTTGTTGTGATGGAGAATGATTTTCTGTGATTAACGAAGCTCTGTAAGCAGGGCACATATTGACACATGATGTGTTGTTGAACTTGGTTTCTCTTTTTGGACACCTACTTTTTTAACTGACCACTTTTCTTGACTTTATTAACCCCAACACACCACATGTCAACAGTAAATGCTTTGGGAGACTCATGGATACTTTTTCATCATAGAACATTTGTTTCCTGTTGTGAATTATAACATGAATAGTATGAAGTGGAAAGTTGATTATCTTATTAATCATTGTGTGAATGAGGGAGAGAAGCATAAATGGGAAAAAAAAAAAAGGAATATAAAAGGGAATCAAGTCATATTGTAATCTTAGGGCCCAAGAGGAAAGCTTTTAAGAAAAATGAAAAGCAAAAAAAAAGGGAAAAAAAAAAAAAAGGCAAAGCAATGAAAGCAGAATAAAGGAATAGTTGAGCTATAATAAAATCTAAATGTGAAGGCATTTATTTTTACTACAAGAGGCTAGCATTTCAAGGATGTATACATGAAGTTTAAAATAAGTTGAAGGCACAATGTACACTTTTTATTTTTATTTTTTATAATCATGGAAATATATTAATTAGGGGACTGAGATATCGAGATTGCAGTTCATCCTTGTTCGGATTACGGTTCAAAAGTCTCATTAGAATTTCTTGGCCCTCCTTTCATCACTAGATGCAATGTGAGATGCATAAGAAGCCAGCACTGAAACACAGTCATGCTCCCCTTGTTCATCTTTAGAAATTTGACTTCTTTTTCTTCTTTTACATTTTCTAGAAAATAATTCCCGTGGAAAAAAACTTACAAGAAAATTTCTCATGTGATGGTTTCTTTTTTCTCAACCGATAGGACATCCTTGGTGGCTCTTCATCAATGTTTTGTCTCTCCTTTAAAAATGAAGGAGGCAAAGGAGACCCTCTGCTCATCAGTGTAACCTATCACTTCGAAGATTTTCTCCAACTACATGATCCATGCCTCAACAGCCATAGGGTTAGTGGTACCTATAAACTTGGGTGGCCCCAATCTACGGAATCACTTAATGACATGACCCCAATCTACTCATTGTGTTATGTCACACATGTATCAATGCAACGAGCATGCATGGATTTGGTGCTCCTCTTAACGAAGACCTCGGATTTGGTAGGACCACATGAGGTTACCCTAAAGTAGGACTGATATTAGGAGGCAACACATCAGTACCGAAAAAGTAAAATACACTTTTTGGGAGATGCTTTTCACTTTTTAGTATTGATGTGTCAACCCTTGATGTCAGTCCTACTTTAGGGTGACCTCATGTGGTCCTACCAAATCCTCAGGGCTTAAAGAATACCTAAAGTCGTTCTACGCATGCAAGGGAACACATCAGGTAGAAAAATCGATTTACACTTTTTGGGGAGTTGATTTTCACTTTTCGATGTGATATGCCCCCACCGCATGCAGGAGGACTTTAGATGTTCGTTAAGAGGATGCACCAAATCCAGGAGCATTGCAGCCCTGAGGATTTTGGTAGGACCACTTGAGGTCAGCCTAAGGTAGGACTAACATCAGGGGCCAACACATCAGCCATAAAAAGTGAAAAGCATCCCCCAAAAAATGAAAGTTACTTTTTTGGCAATAATGTGTCAGCCTTTAATGTCAGTCCTACCTTAGGCTCACTTAAGGGATCTTTCCAAATCCGAGGCACATTGCAGCACATGCTTGATAATATAGGTAAATACATAGGTGTTTATCTACAATGTTTAATAAAGAGAAGAAATTGTTGTGTGTAATTAAAAAATGTCCGTAATGTGCATGGTGAATGATAAACTAACATGTATTGTGATTTACACTTTTTGGGGATGTTTTTCACTTTTTGGGACTAATGTATTGACCCTAATGTCATTCTTATCTTAGGCACATTTTAATTATCTCACCAAATCAAAGGACTAAAAGAGTGTTCAGATTGAAAAGGTGTCGAAAATAGGCACCAATTCAAAAAACCATCAAGTTTTTCATTGCACGATAACAGAGGTCTGTGTCAAGACAGACAATCATTCTCCTTAATAAAACACCCTCTTTTACCAATGTATTTACTGAAACAATTTTGTCAGAAATGTGTCACACGTTTATTGGTAATGACCATATATCTCTTTGATTCCAACTATTCATTGATTTCACATGCATACTTAGCACCCATAAACCCTTCTATTGCCATAGAACTTATATTTAACAATTTTGAGTATCTTTATTGTGGGCAGCTAGACATTAGATTAACACCCATACACCCTTGTATTGCCATAGTTTCCACCCGTACGCAAATCCAGTCATTGTAAGGGTTTTTATTTTTTTTTAAATCATCTGATTGGAATCAATTTAACACCATAGGCCTTTTTCCTAGCATGGATCCCCTCATCTGTAAATCCAAGGTTTTTTGTTGAATGGGAGCCCAAATTACTCTTTTAAAT
Source organism: Platanus orientalis (assembly GCA_025762735.1). NCBI lineage: Eukaryota > Viridiplantae > Streptophyta > Magnoliopsida > Proteales > Platanaceae > Platanus > Platanus orientalis. The sequence continues at coordinate 3,113 of JAOXJP010081418.1, read as the reverse complement.
GAAATTAAACACTAGTTGGGGGTATGAACGAGTTTACCGTGAATTAGGTTGTGGTCTAAGTTTTGACACCATTTCTTAATTGGCAGGATCATAGTTTGGATAAATATCTTTTTATCCAATTTAGGGAAAATAGAAAAGGTCAAAAAACAGTTTATTAACTGCATGGCGAGGATGATACAAGAGATAATTATTGTTAGGATAGGACAAATATCCTTGTCTATATCACATGATCACATGGGCTGTCTCATTTGCTGACCATGGAAAGGAATATCTAAATAAGGATTTAATATCATGCAATAAAGGTCTAATTTCTATAAAATCCTCTTTTTTTTTTTTTTTTTAACTACTATAAATTCCTTGGCTTCAGCCTCTTTTTTTTTCTTTTTCTTTTTTATTGTTATTTACAAATAGCAGCAACTATATTATGAAGACGAAGCCCGGTCACAAGAGTTAACATCACCCTCCATAATAAAGATGGCCCGGCACCAACTAATCCGGCACGGTCCAGATTTTGTGCACCGTATGCAATGCATACACATGGACCAAGGAATGGGCACATCAGCATCAAAAAGTGATAACATCCCCCAAAAAGTGTAAATCACTTTTTGGCACTGACGTGTCTGCCTCTTGATCAGTGTGTACAAATTATACATGAATTTTATGTACACAAAAACTAGGCTCGTCCAATGGACTGAATCTAAGGGGCCAATGGTGGTCAAATGCCCTTTCCGAGCTGCAGGTATTGATGTATCTCAGTGAGTTCTTGGAAGCACCATTTGCTGGCAGTAGTCTTTGGGGAAAACGGTCAAAGAAGATGATTTTTGACTGTCTTGATTGCCGTGAAAAGCGTTGATCCGATCTCTTTTCCCGTCAAGAGTTTTTTGTCAGTCTGTTTTGAGACAGACCTCTAAAGGCGTGTTATTGATTGACAAATGATTTTTTTGAATTTGATTTATTTTATTGACCATCGACATTTTCAGCTGAACAATATTTTGGACCTTTTTACCCCCAAAAAGAACACATGTCTGTTTTTTAATTCACCATATACGCATTTTTATCACAGAACATTTGCTTCGTTAATTTTATTGTTTTTGAGCTGTGATGATAAAAGATCTATTATTTAAATAAGTTTTAAAAGTACTAAAACAGCGTACCAGACCCGGTAAAGCTTCTCCAATTTCCAGCTACCTTCTTTATTATTTCGAGGTGCTGTCATTAATGTCCAACGTCGATGTTTGGTAAGATGTCACCATCAATTTTCTTGTTTTTAAAGTGCTCAACAATTTTCAGTGCACGTTAGCACCATCGTGCGACACACGTTATTCCTACCCCCCCCTTCCCCATCGGCGTACGTTAGCTTCACCGACACATCTCCTTGTATTTTTACTATTTTGCTCGTGGTTGATCTAGTAACATCTGAACAACCAACCTCTTATTTTACCAAAATGCCCCTATGAATCCCATTAAGACCTGAACCCTTTTTTATACCCCAAACCAATCAAATTCTGCTTAACAGAATCTAGTTTGTAAAATTCCCATTTTAGCTTTGATTAAGTTCATTTATCTGTCCATACTTGAAAAGATTAAAATACCCTTGCCAAGCCATATACCCTAAGAAAAAAAAAAAAAAAAAAAATTCATATATAAGCTCATTTTAGAGTCTCTCTTCTAAAATACCCACTCTCCATCGCTCTAACACTCTCTCATTCCCAAATCCAGTTCCCCATTCCATATGATCACAACGGCCACCTCTTTCCTTTGATTTATTTTTTCACTTCTCCGTCCCATCTTCTCCTCCCTACATCCACCACAAACCCGTATTAAGAACCCCAAGAAGGGGAGGATGCCCCTTGCTTGTTAGTAGAAGGAGAAGGAGAAGAAGAAGAAGAAGCAGGCCCCCTAAGGTGAAATCTCTCTCTCTCTCTCTCTCTCTCTCTCTCTATATATATATATATATATATATATATATATTCTCTTTTTTCTTGTTCTCCTCAACTACAACTGGTTATCCCACTCCTCCGCTCAAAACTTTTTTCCCTTTCTTCATTTATTTTGTTCTTCTCTCTTTCTTTCTTTTTTTCTTTTTTTTTATCTTCCTCGCATCCATCATTTCTTGCCCCATATTTTTTTTCTTTTTCTTTTCGTTATCTTCTTCCATGTTTTTTTGCTGCCCCTCTTTCTTCCTCCTTCCTTTTTCCCATCTTTTCTTTTTTCTATTTTTTTCTCTTTCCTTTTCTTGCTTTCTCTTCTTAGTGGTTGCAACTTGCAAGTCAGGCTGAGAATCAGACCTAGATTCGGGCCAAAGCAAATGTGAAAACTGAGTAAACCACACGTGGCCCACATGTGTTCGAACTGGACTAAAATTTGGCCCAGCCCACACTTGACTCATATTGATTGTAAATTGACGGGCCACTCTAAAGGCCCTCTATCTCTATGCAACCCACATGACTTAAAGAGTTGGGCCTGAATTGACTTGTCCCAACTCAAAACCAGGTTAAACTTGTACCAGTCCGAAACGATATCAAATTCGGTCCAACCAGATGTAGCATGATTCGATCCATTTAAAGTTTCTTCCAATTGAACTGGGTTGGATACGTCAAAGTTGCCTCTCTCTCCTTCTCTCCCCCCAACCCCTTCTCCCTGAGACTGCAAACGGACCGGATACGGATCGGATATGAGTATATCCGCTTCCGTATCCTATTCTAACAGAAATTATAAAACTATACCGTATCCTAACCGTTTAAAAATCTTGGATTTCATGGATATTCGGAAAAGAAAAAAAATATAAATGCAATTCCAATATGTTGTCACAATTGTCAGTGCATTCTATCCTCTCCAAAATCTTCGAAGTCGGATACTTATGGGTGCCACCATGGATCAAGATAGAACAAATATGAAGTAAATAGTTGATATATTTTAAAGGATTTTAGTTATTAAGCTATTTATGATTATTGGATTAGTTTATATTATATATATTGTTATATTTTTACGAAACGGATATTAACCGCGATGGAACAAAGTATATTCGTATCTAACCATTTATAACGGATATTTTTATAAATGGACTGGACAAGCTTATTTCAGATATGATGTGAGCCAAAACACGATAACTT
>JAOXJP010081397.1:0-14976 GCA_025762735.1 Platanus orientalis | reverse complement strand
CCCCGTGTGATCAAACAGGTATTTTGGCACAGTTTTCAACTCAAGTGTCATAATTCAGTGTGGTCAGAGGCTGTGGTTCACCTAAATCAAGGGTCATCTTTCATCAGACAATTTTTAGATCAATTTTACCTCATTGCCCTTCCAAAATGTCCTGCAAGCATTCTCAAAATGAAAAAACCACAGTTTTACCCCCTTGCCCTTATCATAATTTGGTTCCGATTGACCTGTTGAGACCGGCTCATCCAGGACTTCAAAACCAGACACTAAGTTCACCCAATTCCAAGCCCGAGAGTCACGAGAAGGGGGTCACATAGTGAAGGTACAAGAAATCACAAAATAATCATCGTACATTAGTGGACTAAAGCCTTAAGGCATGTAAGCTCATTAGTGGCATTACACTATTCATACCTTAAGGCTAGATTACCTACCCTTAGATAAGCATCTCATCCAGTGCACCCTAACCGACTCTTAGATCTAGGAACTAAATTTCATATCCCTAAGTTGCCACTCATGACCCTTCAAATAGTACCTTGATGCCCAACCCTTGATTTTTGAAACAAACCTACACCTACCAAATGGCATCTCACCTACCTTTCTTTGTACACCCTAACCAATGCATGTAAACTAACCCTCTCTCATCCTCACCTTACATGTAGCTAGCCTAAGTTGATCCTACCACCCACCTATCCAAAACACTTAGACAATTGTCTAACCCTTTAGCACAAGTGTCACTCATGCATTTCATGCTAAATGAGAGCCCTCCATGTCATTTTTGCTAAATTCATCTCCACCCTCCACCTAGCAACCCTTGGGATTAATCCCAATCGTCCATGAAGCATAATTTGGGCTATAAATGCCCCAATTTTGTGATACGTGGGGTTGGTTACCAAAAACCCTAATTAAAAGAAGGTGATTTAGCAAAGCTCACATCAACCCTAGGCAAGGTAAGCCTAAACCCTAGTTTAATTCACTCCCCCTTGTGTTATACATATTAATTAACTGCTTCCATGCTATCAATTTTATGTTTAAATCATGTTCTAGTTCAGGTTACACAATAGAGGCTGAGCCTCTACTTTCTTTTATTTTTTACCAATTTTGATGTCTATTTTTGACCAATTTTGATGTACAATTTTGTATGATTTTTGTGGAGGGTTTCTTGAGCCCAAATTTTAAAATGTTATATTAGACATATATAGGGTGTCGTATATTTAATTTCATGAATTTTAGAGTTGTGGAAGGCCTCGAGATGGCCTCCCAAACAAACCCCTAAAAACGGTTCCTTTAAGACCTAATTTTAATGAATATTTATGGAATTTATTGTGAATTGTTTATACAAGATCTTGAGCTTATTTTTTTTATATGATGTTCTTGTATATAACCTCTTTTAGCATACTTAATTTTAGAATTTTTATAAAACCCTAACAGCCTCAAAACCAAGAAATCCAGTTGTTGAATTTTCTCCCAACCACTATGCCTATTTTTTATGAATTAAAAAAACAGGAGTTGTAAAAATAGGCGTTAGGGATAAAAATAGGCGTTGAGATCTAGGACCCACCCCAAGGAGCCTTGATTATCCCTAACCCTATTCCAAGGCATTTTCTGACATCTAAGAGTCATCCCTGTGCGTCAGCACCTCTATGGACCCTTATTTTTGTCCCAACACCTGTTTTTTTAATAACCATGTGTTGGACAAGAAATCAGGCATTGGGATATTTTTCAAGCGTCGGGCTTGAATCTTAAAAATCATGTTTTTCAAAAATTAGTTAGGTATGAGTTTGCCCTAAGGTTAGTTTTAAGACCTAGGAGAAACTCCCCCCTCTAGGCCCCCTTGGGTGGCCCAAAAACCTAGGATTAGTTGGTAATTTTACACCCAATGCCTATTTTTTTTCTGAATTAATATTTATGCGTTGAACAAACAGACGTCAGACCAAAAAATAGGCGTTAGGCCTATAACAGCTGATTGAGTGGCCTACTTTGGGATGTCATATCTCCACATGGCCTATGTCCAGGACCCCTAGGGTGCTGGGACCCATCCAAACACCCCAAATAGTGGCACAAAAGTGCTCATCTGATCAGATTCCCAAGTAGTTGTTAGGGGAATCACAAAGCGGAGTTATTCGTCTAGATCGAGTTTCTATAGTTGCCTGAAAGTTAGGAAAAATTGACTGTCAGACTTCCTCCATTGTACCATCTTGTGAAATGGTCTTTCGAAGATAAGGTAGAGACCGAACAAACAAGACTAACCTTACCCCATTCTGAGTTTGGGGGAATCTTTGGGAGCATTCCGTGTGTCAAATAAGAACAAAATGACTTGTTTCATTTGAATGGGAAGTGACGGTGTGGGATATGGGGATTTTGTAATCCAGTGAAAATTTGATTCTTTGAAGGTATTAGAATCATGAGGATATGGCCACTGATAGACTGACTTTTTGAGTATGGGTGAGCCCCTGGGAGCCGGTCGACTAACCAATCCATGGTACAAAATTGCTACTCCTTTTTGGAGTAAATGAGGAAATCTATTCTAATAAGTTTCACAAAAGTTCGTGTCATTTAGATGGTTTTCTAAAGGATTTGTAATTTCAGAGAGATGGGCACTGACTGATCATGATTCTGATAATAGGGGAACATGCTGGCTCCATATCAATGAAACGGGATTAGGACCGCTTTTTGATCTTGTAGGGAAGATTTATGATTTAACCCAGGTTTGAGATGCCAAAGTCCTTTTCTTATACTTGAAAATTTGAAGCTAAGATCAGGGGTGAGATATGGTCATTGATTTTTCAGAATTTAGAGGTCGGATGAACCTCTAAAAGCCCTTCCAATCATCACTCTTAGGTCTAGGTCAACCTAGATTATGAGGTTAACTGTTGCCGGTCTTGATGAGAGTCGACCCTGTGATGAGTTTCTTAAAGTTTAGGAGAGGCAAGGGTGCACAATGCTTGAAATTGTGTCATTCTAACAATGGGTGAGGTTCTAGAGATCCTTTAAGGGTCAATAAGTGAATTCTTTGAAGTGAAAAGGGGTAAAATGGTAATTTTTCACCCACGGGTCAAAAAATTAAGAATATGAAGGTTCTTCATCTATGATGCTTCATAACTGGAAGGCTTATATAGACGAGGGAAATCTCGTGATCTGAATGATAGATAGTGAGTTATGGGCCTTTGAAGGAAAAGGGTAAAATGGTCATTTTTCCACCTATGATGCTTTATTGAGGAAAGGCTTATGGAGGTTGGGAAAATTACTGACAACATGTGTGGGTTCTTGAATGTTGACCCTCAAAGTCCTGTTGATGCTCTTGTGAGTGATTTGAGTTTTTCTTGAAATGGTGCATTTCGGGCTATAATGAGGTGTTTTGATTGGTTCATTACGATTGGAGTATCTAGAAAGACTTCTTGGGGGATGCCTAACCTCCTAGAGTCCATATTTGCTCTTCCTAAGCCAAAGGGTGCTTATAGTCTCAATGCCTAAATGTTACACTGTCTTTATGCTATCACATGACCCAAGTCAAAATTTGGGTGCTGGCAGTCAGCAATACACAAGTCAAGCATTCAATCAACTTGGAATAAAAGCATACACCTTGTCCAGTCACCTCCCTAAAGCCCGGACCTGTCCAAGGACAGGGGTAAAAAAGAGATAAAAACAAAAATTACAAAGCTTAGAGTGAAAACCGAAAACAACATTCTAACCCAATCCTGGAAAACAAGGGCAAAAAAGGGACAAAGAAAAGAAAAGAAACATTGAAAAGCTCAGAGTGAAAATTGGAAACAGCACTCTGACCTAGTCCTGGTAAATAAGGGCAAAAAAGGGAGCAAAATTAAGTCAATCCTTGAGGTGAAAACTGTAAATGGCACCCTAAGTCAAAGTCAAGTCAATAAAGTCATGAGCACACATCATTAGAGACCATCTTAGGACAAAGTAAGAACAAAGACCTCAAACATAGGCCTGCAATCTTAATCTCCTAAGAAAATCACATTCATATAACCAAAACTTACAAACCTTTCATACCTTGCCTGGACTAGGCATGATGTCATCAGCATATGAAAATATGACCCTATGTATTCAAGAGTAATGCAATGGATCATCCTTAATGTTTAAAAAACCCTAAGGGGCCCAGTTTTTCAAAATTCAATGGAAGGTTTCTAGAAAATGAATTTCTAAAACCTCTTTCAAAAAGCAAATGTAAATGTAAAAGTTAGCCGATCTAGGCCTTGAAATTCAATCATCAATCAATCAACATTGTCAACCTTTCAAAACTTCTTTAGTCTTACTATAAAACTCTTCTACATGCCTATCGATGAATTTGAGATAAAGGAGCAAATCAACAACAAATTGAGATGAAGCATCATCTCTAACAAAATGTCATTCGCTCAGCTAAGGTCTATTAACGGCCAAGCAAAGCTAGAGATGATACATCATCTCCACAAGAAAAACGGAGACGATGTGTCATCTTCCATCAATAGTGATTAGGGATGACTTGTCACCTCCTAATAAAAATGAAAATGAAGCATCATCTCTAGTAAAATGCCATCCACAGCTGAGCAAAACTGGAGATGACACATCATCTCTCAAAATGCCAAACATTATTTCATTCCACATCAATCTTGAAATAAAGATTGATATGTCACCCATCAACAATGAAATTGGGCCTTAGCCCCCAAAAATGAAATGTGGGCCGCTGACCCTTAAGGAATTTCGGCATTGGCCCCTCTGCAATGAAATGTGGGCTGCCTCCCCTAAGGAATTTGGGCCATGGCCCTCGAGAAATGAAATTGGGTTGTCACCCTTGAGCAATGAAATGTGGGCCACCGCCCCTTAAGGAATTTGGGCATTCACCCCTCAACAAATAAATGTGAGCGGTTGCCCTTTAATGAATTTAGGTTGTGGCCCCTCAGTAAAGAAATGTGGGTCACCGCCCTTTTAGAAATTTGGGCCTTGGCCCCTTTGCAATGAAATGTGGGCCACCGCCTCTCAAGGAATATGGGCCTTGGCCCCTCAGCAAATAAATGCGGGCCGCTACCCTTTAAGGAAATTGGGCCCCTGCCCCTTAGCAGTGAAATTAAGTCTAGCCTACTTCGAAATAATGTCAATCTCTAACAAGATCTCCATAATCTTGAAGTAAGCCTTGTAAATCTCCCAGCATGAACCAACAAGCACATGAAACCTGAAGACCACTCTGCTAGGAAAGCAATCTCAACAAAAGTCCATTTTTATGGCAAGCTCTTGAAACCTGAAGTCCGCTCTGTCGACAAAGAAATTTGGTGACAAGTCACCACCCTCAGCAAAAATCCATTTGTATGGCAAACACTTGAAACCTGAAGTCTGCTCTGTCGACAAAGTAACTCAACAAAAGTCCATTCTTACGGCAAGCAATTAAAACCTGAAGACCGCTCTGTCAGCAAAGTAACTCAATAAAAGTCCATTCTTATGGAAAGCTCTTGAAACCTAAAGTCCGCTCCATCAACAAAGCAATTCGGTGACAAGTCACCATTCTCAGCAAAAGTCCATTCTTATGGAAAACACTTGAAACTTGAAGTCCACATTGTCGGCAAAGCAACTCAGCAAATGTCCATTCTTATGGCAAGCTCTTGAAACCTGAAGTCTGCTCCATCGGCAAAGCAATTCCTAAGGCTATAGTTGAACTGTTATCATGCTTGAAAAATCCTCCTCAGAGCAAACGGGTTACTTGTGAGAAAAACCTACCATTGCTTCTCGGAAAAGAGCTCATAACATTTCTCTACACGTCCAACCAAGCCACCCTTCCAGTTCAAATTTTGGTACAACCCAGTCCATACTTTTGAGTGGCTTACTTGAATCAGCCATTCCAATTAGTACTTTATCTACCCCATGATTTATTAACAGTCACCCCGTGACATTTTCTTAGCATCGAACAACAAGCAATGCCACACTTTGATCCATCAAGTCTATGAAATGCTAGCTTCTAGTCATAGTATTTTGCTATTTAAAGTCTAAGCACCTATCAAGCTTGAGTAGTGATTTATAGCATGGGTTACTTGTGAGAAAAACGCTTCCATAGCTTCTTAGGAAAGAGCGTATCAACATTTTTCTATAAGTTCTTACAATCACCGATTAACAGATCAACCTGTTAGTACCGACCTTAGTGACGCTTGCTTATTGGGACATAAGCATTGTGTTGCATTCACCCTCAAACATTTTGTGTTATACCTGCTTTAGCAAAGACTGGGTTGCTATCACTTGGGCAAGGCACAACACCCGATCCTAACGGATTCGACCCCGACTTTCAAAGAGTCATATAAATTCTCCCTTGCACGTCCCCTCACCTTGGCAATGTTTAAGTGGGATAAAAATATTGTCATGAATCAATCCATAGTCTATGTAGTCATCATTTTATGGATGCATAGCATTGAACCTCCAAGGTCCCATAGCTTTTCTAGAGAGAGCTTCCAAAATCTCTCTGTGAGTCCCATAAAATACAACATTCACCTAAGTGGGACGAAGGCAATGATGTAGATCAATCTTACTATATATCATAACAGATGTAAAGCCACACGTGTCTTCGAAAGTGATATTTAGTGTATATGTACCATGATTGATGTAAAACCGAGCCGTGTTCAATCATGACTACATATATTTTCCATAGCTTTTCTAGGAAGAGCTTTACTAACATCCCTCGTTGAGTCCCTTCAAAATTTTCAAGGACAATCACAACAGACGTCCAATCAATCAATTGCACAAATGAATCAATGGTTAATCAACATAGAAAACGCAAAGTATGTCCAAGCATGTCAAAACATAAAAATTTCACAAGCAACTTCAAGCAGTTTATATAAGTTCAATCATTTTAAACTAGTCAAAAGCAATTACATATGCATAAGTTATTCTAAATGGTTCCTATGTGTTTACAGCTCTTGCATGACCGGTTTCCATATTGGTATTCTGTAATGTTTTTTGAATGTTTCCAAGAAGCTGCACCCCATGTAGTGCATATGCTAACAGTAACATCTGAAGAGCTAGAGAAAATGCCAATTGCTTGTGTATTACTTATGGATAGCCCATGTTTTCAAGAAGAAGGTCCTACCATCGGTGAATACCCATTTTCAAAAATCAAAATGAAGGAATTTACAAAACACCGAAAGAGTATACCTCCAACCTGAGAAGGCATTTCAAAAATAGCAAACCCATTTCAAAACCTTGATCCCAAAATCAAAGACAAATTCAGCCCATCACCACTTTCAAAGCCAAAACTATTATATATTTCAAAAACCACTCACCCAAATATCTATAAGTTACATACAAGGAAGAATCATGGTCTCTCCCAAGTCAAAATTAGGGCACTTCCTACTTTGTTATATGCGGCAAAGCCACACATACCAAAGAAGGACATTTATTAGCCCTCAAATTTTGACTCGGGTCATGTGATAGCATAAGGACAACATAACAACATTTAGACATCAAGACTCTAAGTACCCTTATCTTAGGAAGAGCAAACCTAGACTCTAGGAGGTTAGGCATTCCCAAAGAGGTCTTTCTAGATGTTCTGGTCACGAATGAACTAGTCAAAGCACCTTATTACCACCCCAAAAGCACCATTTTAGGACAAACCCTAATCTCTCTCAAAAGCATCAATAGGATTTTGAGGGTCCACATTTTAGAACTCTACTTATGTCATCAGTAAGTTTTCCACCTCCTATAAGCCTTTTTCCAGTAAAGCATCATAGGTGGAAAAATTACCATTTTGTCCTTCTACCTTCAAAGACTCAATACTCAATATATGTCATCCATATCACTGAATCTCTCCGCCTACATAAGCCTTCTTATCACAAAGCATCACAGGCAAAGAATTCACATTTTCACCTTTTTTGACCCGCGGGCAAAAAATTATCATTTTACCCTTTCTACTTAGAAAATGACCCCTAGAGCCTCAAAAAAACCCTAGAGCCTCTCCCGTGGTCCAAATGATGTAATTTCAAAACCTATGCACCCCTGAATCTCTCTTCTCCAAAGGATTCATCACAAGTCAGACACTAGTTGAGAACAGCAATAGCCAATTTCTCAATTTATGATAACCCTAACCAAGAAATGACCCTTACAAAAACTCTCGGAGATTCATCCGATCTCCGACTCCAGAAAATTCAGTCGCTATATCTCGGCCTCATCCTTGGCTTCAAATCTCTAGGTCTAAGATGAAAATGTTGAAGTCCCAAACCTCTATAAAATCTCAAATCTTTCCCAAAAGGTCAAAAGGTGGTTTTTCCACTTTTCGCTCTTATGGAGCTAGAATATTCTCTAGACCTCCAAATTAGGATCAGTTAGTGTCCATTTCTTCATAATTATGAGGCCTTCAAAAAGTTGTCTAAGGAGCAAGGGCTTTCATAAAATCTATCTACCAAGATTCCCTCAAAAACTCCAAAAAGCATAGTAAATGAGGTCTAAAAATTAGGTGCTCAATCGACTCCCGGGACCGCACTTGAAATTAGAAATTCAGATCGTTAGTGGCCACATCATTGTAAATTTAAAGCCATAAAACTATCAGATCCATGCTAATTTATAAAAAATCGATGGCCCAAGTAGTCATTTTTTCCCAAACCCAGAAAAAGCACATTTTGTCTGTATTTGGCACGTAAAATACCCTTAAAAGTTCTCCTAGACTTGGAATGCAATGAGGTTAAGGCTATTTTCTTATAATCACCCCTGTCCTCAGTAAAGCATTTCATAAAACCCTAATTTAGGAAATGTCTGGTAATTCAATTTCACTCAACTTTAGCAGCTATAGAAACCTAATTTGGTCAAGCGACTTTGCTACGAAAAACCCTCGATGACTGCCCAGAAATCCAATGGCCAATCTATTAACTTCTATAGCTACAAGACTCCTCAGACTTAAAATCCCCTGGATACATCTCAAGGTGGCATTTTAAAGAAGAACCAGCAGCATCCCCTGTACAATTTTGTTAAACCGCTCAAAAATGGTTTTTGACCTAATTTCCTGCTCAAGTACCGTAATCTTGTGTAGTCAAAAGATGCGAATCACTTGGACCTAGGATCATCTATCCCTGAGTGACTCTCAAATCAATTTTACCATCTTGCCCACTCAAATTACATCTGAGAGCTTTTTTGGCCAAAAAACACTGATTTCACCCCTTACCCTTTTTGTAATTTGTTTCTGATTGGACCAATGAGACCGGAGCATCTGGGACATCTGAAAATGACACTGACTAGGCCGACTTTTGAGCTCAAGAGCTAGTGTGGAGTAACGACAGCAAGAGGGTTCAAAAAAATCAAAAACTAGATATTATCCAAATGAGCTAAAGGATGAGATATTTTGCATTAAATGCATCCTCATCTTTAGCCCATTTTTAGAAACCTTTGGATTAGAATCTTCCAACCTCCTCTCTTACTCTCTACCCTTAGATGGTTAACTTGGATTTCAAATCCCTCTAGACTCCCCTAGAGCCCCCCATTGGGAATCTTGATGCCCCCCTTTAGATTTGCAACCAATGAGGTTTTGCCGAAAGGCATCCCCCATGTCACCTACATCTCTCCCTTCATCCAACCTCATTAGCACACCCCCCATCTCACTGTTCACTCAACAAAGACAAAACTGATCTAGCCCTCCAAGCTACCACTTCACCCATCCATGCCCCTTCGCCTAGAAGGATCTCAACCCTTCACTTAGGTTGCATCCTAACCCTCCACCTAGTTTAGGATAGACATCATCCTAACCTTCCATCTCATGATCCCTAACCTCAATCTGAACCCTCCATTCAAAAATTTTGGGGCTATAAATAGCCCCAAATTCGTGCTCAATAGGGTTGGCAACCAAGAACCCTAAACCTAAGAGAGAATGAGAAAGAAGTAGAAGAAAAATTCTAAATCAGCCCAACCCTTGGCAAGGTAAGCCTAAACTCAGTGTAATTTCATCATCTACTTTTGAAATATGTTCATTTGATCACTGTTATGCTGTCCAATTCATCTACTTGTTCTTATTTTTTATGGATTTTAGTTTTGAATTTCGTATGATTTTTTGTAGAGGTATGTTTGAGCCCAAATTTTACTATGTTAGACTAGACATATGTATGATGCTGTGTATTTAATTTCATGAATTTAGAGCTGTGAAAGGCCTTGAGGTGGCCCCCCAAACAGACTCCAAAAATTGGTTCTCAAAAGACCTAGTTTTGGGGAATATTTGTTGATTTTATTATGAATTGTTTTATGCATGATCTTGAGCCCAATTTTTTATATGTTGTTCCTCTATATCTCCTCTGCTAGCATATTTAATTTTACGATTTTACAAAACCTTAAAGGCTCCAAAATTGAGAAATCCAGCTATTGGATTTTCTCCCAATAACTAAAGCCTATTTTTTATGAATTAAAAAAACAACCGTTTAACAAACAGGTGTCAGGGATACAATCAAGCATTGAGATTTGGGACCCACCCCAGGGAGCCCTGATTTTCCCCGAACCTGTCCCAAGGTTTTTTTGACCTCTATGAGTCATCCCTGTGCATATGCACCTTTGTGGGCCCTTATTTCTGTCCCAACACCTGTTTTTTGGGATGACTTTCAGGTGCTAGGCCTGGGCCCTTAAAAATCATTTTTTTTTTAAATTAGCTAAGTGTAAGTCTTCCCTAGGGCTAGTGTTAAGCCCTAGGAGAAACCCTATCCCTCTAGGCTCACTGTGGTGGCCCAAAAATCTAGGTTGAATGTTGATTCAATACCCAACGCCTGTTTATCCCCTGAATTAAATTCAGGCATTGAAAAAACATGTGTCAGACCAAAAACAGGCATTATGCCTGAGACAAATGATTGTCTGGCCTATTTTAGGAGATCGTATCTTCATGCGGCCCATACCTATGACCTGTAGGGTTACAAAGTGTAACCCTAGAAGTCTTTCCCTTTCCCAAACCACGGGTCCCACAGTGTTGGGACCCGCCAAACTACCTTAAAAGATTACATGAAAGTGTCAATCTGATCAGGTCCCCCAAAGCCTATTTTTACCTTGAATTAAATACAAGCGTTGCAAAAACAAGCGTTAGGCCTGTAAACTAGAAAAATTAATTTCTTCCATTTTCTCTCCCTTCTTTTAAGGTTAGCATCTAACCTTAAGAAGTCAATCAGCAAGCCATTTAGAGGGATCCATCATCCCTCTAAAGACCTGACCCATGAGGGATCTCTTGTATCTAGAATAGGACAAATTTAAGAACAGTTTATGAATTATTCATAAGCCAACGCCTGTTTTTCCCCTGAATTAAATTCAGGCGTTGAATAAATAGGCGTTAAGAGTAAAAACAAGCATTAAGTCTGAGAAAAATCCAGTCAACCCCTAATTCAAACAAAATAAGTTTAGACATTCTAATTCACATTCAACAAAGCATGGAAGTAAACATAGAACTAAAACTCATATGAATGGGAGAAGCCGTTCTAAAAAGATGGGTATTTGGGGTGCTTAACACCTTCCCCAAGTGTAACCAAACAACTTACCCTAAATCTCAGAAACTCAGACAAGTAATAGGAATTAAACCATAAACTTTCGGGTCTAGATTTCTTCTCTTCTTTGAAGAGGAAAATCGATGTCCAACTCCATCGGTTAACCCCGAGTTGGTGGCTACTCCAGACAAAAGCATCAAACCTCTTGCAGGAGAAAGGGCTTGGCACCTGAACCCTACAAAGAGACACCAAAGAGGGCATCCTACCCTGATGCCCACAGCGACCCGAAGGGTCCAAAGCCAAAAGTGGCCACACAGATGTCTACAGATGGTTTGTTATTTTATGTGGGGGAATAATTACTCCAAATCTCTTGAAAGAAACTTGTTAATTACGACTTTTAGCAAGCCAACATCTGATTTCCTAACTTGTTGCACAACTCGTAAAACAAGAATGCATAAAATATATGAAGTTTTTATTGATATGATATGACATAGAGTATTCAAGAACATAAGATGCTATTTTCTCTTTTTTTCTCTTCTCTTTACAACTTTTCTCAATCTTACCTAACTTTCGCAGCGACTTCGAATTTAGGGTTTATATAGATATTCATAGTTTGTTTCCTTTTAGGACTTTGTTGCAAGCTTGGTGCTTTATAACTTGTACTTCTTGTCTGTGTGAAAGACTTGATGATGTAGCAATGCCTGATTGGTTGTTGAAGAGACCACTTCCATCACGATTTATCGGGATTTTTGCTGCCTTAAATAGTAATTTTATGATTCTAACATTGTTCCTCGTTGGGCACTTGTGTTTGCGAAGCAGTGTTTATTCATCGCGAAAAGGGTTCTTCATGGTATCGTTATTTCATGCAAAACATGATTAATTGCAAACCATATTCTATTGCGATCCACATGTCATCCGTGAACCACATATTCTTCACAATGCTTTATTCATCTGCATTATTCATCTTCGCGAACCAATTTTCTTTCGTGAATCCTTGATTATAATCCTTTTCAGGAGGTATTATTCATCCTTCGCAATGAGGATAATTTTATTATTTCACAAATTTTTGCATGACAATGACGTTTACTTTTTCATTTTCTCTTTTTTTAACTAGTTTTGAGATTTCAAGGACTTGCGTTGCTAAAGAAAGAATCACGATACACACTTAGTATAAGTTGATGTGGACAACGGCATTAATCACTTGTCATTTCAAAGGATCGGCTATGAGATTGATTGGATTTTCCATGCCAATGTCTAACAACGGCAGATTAATTTGTTAGCACAAGAGATAGAACATATATCCTCAAAAAAGTGAATTTTCACTATTCTTGATTATGTGTCCAACTCTTGCTCCGGTAAATTTAATCTGCCTCGGCAGGCGAGGATTTTTTTTCTCGGGAAGTAGGCTCGGATTGTATGATTATGTGTAATAAAGACATTCACCAATAAAATAGTGAGATGGCTCAAGTTGTTGGATCTATGTTCTCCTTAAGTTTTTTTCCTATTAATTAATATATTTCTTATTTATCAAAAAAAAAGACAAAAAGTGAATGAAAAAATGTATTTGTTTGTTATAGTAAATAGAGACTTTTATGCATATTATTCAACAGAGATATGAACCGAAATTGAGTGGAACGGCAGAACATAATTCATAAAATTGATTGTAAGCGGTCAAGCAAAGAATTAGAGAAAAGGTTTTTTAAGTGGTTCACCGTGATCTTTTCTTGAGATGACCTTACTTATTACACCTACTTAGAGAGGACTCAAGATACTCTAGAGTAAGTAAGTTAAACTACATTAACATGCAACAATTGTCTACAACGTGACGTATATATAAGAATTTAAAATTTCTGCTTAAATTTGGTAGGATTTTCAAACCCTTTGTATGTGTCATGTTTTATATATATATATATATATCATTAACATTAACCAGAACGGAGACTCCGGAAGGCGTAGAGATACATCCACTGCTAGGGCAAGGAATGCAACAAAGGTAGGACGCCCAATTACTGGTGGGGACTTGGACAAGGTACTTTGTTTAGCAAGACACAATGCCCCACTTTGTCGGCTTGGTGCTTGATACGTGCCAACAAAATATTATTGAAACTATTCAAGAGGCGAATTTTTCCTAGCCAAAACATCCCAATCACAAGGGTCACTACTGCCTTGCTTGATGTCATTATTAAGGATGTCCAATCTCTATTGTGGATTGGACTCTTTGCCTAATAGTGTTAGGTGTCTTTACCTAATAGTGTTAGGTGTTGAAATTTTATGTTTTTGAAATGCTCTTTCTTTCCGTACGGTAATAAACAATTGGCCTTATGCTGCGATGAATAAATCCAAGATTTCAAATATTGGAACTGGAATTAGATATATATATATATATATACTTGGAACTGGAATTAGATATATATATATATATATATATATATATATGACACATGGTGTTTTTGGTTAATTAAAATCCTAAAACACCAAAAAAATAGCGTTAAGTTGAAAAACTAAGGTGTCCAAAAAGTGATACCGAATTAAGAAAATACATCATGTGTCAATCTATGGCACACTTATAGAGGTTTTTTTTTCTTAACAGACAATTATTCCCCATATTGGACTTGGAATTTAGTAGTAAACTAACTTAAATAATGAAAATTCTGAAATATTCCTAAAATATCCCGAAATCATATTATCTTTCTTTTTCAGGCTTTAACTTAATTTGACTAAACATACAATATTAAATAGCTCACCAAGTTTTTTTTTTTTTTTTTCTTATAGTAATTGTTTTTTCGTTATGGTACCCATTATTAAAGGTTTACATTTTTTTCTTAAAACCTCAAAAAAAAAAAATCCTTTTTGGCAATGCTATTTTTTTATTTTTTATGAATGTCATAAAGGTTTTATTTTTTTCAATAAATGCGGTAAATTTTTTTTTTAAAAGGTCAAGTTGTGAAAAGGATCCTCTCTTGCTGCTTATGACCTATTAAGGTCTTGTCTAACAGGTGGTATGACATGATTGGCAGGTAAAAGTGAAAATTGTCTTTTAAAAGTTATAATTCACTTTTTTCTGCTAATCGTGATGTACCATCTGTTAAACAGGACCTTAGCAGGTCATAAGGCGGCAGGAGAGGATGCATTCCGGTAAAGTTGAGAGGGTGAAAATGACCAAGACATGAAACCCAGTTTCCTTTATTTTTTATTTTTGTGGAAACTATGAATTTGATTAAGCACAACACAAGAGATTACATAATGAACCGAGGGAGAGAAAACCACATGATCTGACCAACATATGGGCAGATCTGTTCCTTGTTTGTGGAATATACAACAAACAATATGAAGATGTGGAGTCCTTAACGCTCCTATATGCACCAAAAAAAAAAAAAAAGTTCCTATATATAAAATATAAGTTTCTTAGGTGCCACGGGCACGAAGTAGGACCGTTTAAAATGCATACAGCATTACGGGAGTAAAATTCAACAATTTCCAGATTAACTGCCAGCTTTAAACCGATGATGATGGCCTCGACTTCTGCTTGTAGAGGATTAACCTACTTTATAACCTTCCTTTCAAATCCGTAACC
>JAOXJP010081376.1:0-14977 GCA_025762735.1 Platanus orientalis | reverse complement strand
CCCCCCCCATTTTCTCTTCTACCTCTTTTCTCTCCTCCCTTACATAAAACCACCTTCATTTCCTTTATTATCTCTTCATCACTTTTCTCTTATTCTTATTTTTTCTCTCTTATTCTTCTCTTCCTTCCTCTCTTCTCTTTTTCTCTTGCTCCTTTCTTCCTACCTCGGGCCACCGCCACCATTGTCATCGGACGACCTTCCTTGTTGCCGCTGCCTCCTCCGCAAGTAAGTATTTTTTATTTATGAAAATTGAGTCCTATTCAGAGGTACAGGTCCGAACAGATCGAGTTCTGTTCAAGCCCGCAAGCCCGAACAGAACTAGTGATGTTCGAACTTGTACCTCCAAACAACATCCTAGGTTATATATATATATATATATTGGTTTGCACATAAAAACCAAATGTATCGTTCATTTTCTATCTTCTTTTACGGTTAATTTGGTTTGTAACAAATATGGATGCCAGCACTTCTCGCATATCTCGTGTACCAATGACGGCATCAGCCAGGCGAAATTGCGATACCCAAAGGTCGGGAGCGTCCACTGTAGCATCAGTGTCTCATCAAGTAGATGACAACTTAACGTATTTATATGTTGAAGTGGTTGAGGTTGATGAGGTTCCTGTTCTTGGAGCTCCTAAAAACCCTTCCTTATTATTGAGCTTCAGGACACACGTTACTACGATAATCTGGTGATGAGATGTATTGCAAATTGATTATTGTTATTAAATGTCATTGATTTTCAATGCTTATATTTATTATTGTGATTAACACTGTTTGTTTTGATTGTAGGAGCGGGAACCACTTAAATGCTTATCTCACAACCAAAAGATTAATGAGTGGGTGTTTAAGAGATTTAATCATCCCAACGAGATGTTCCAATTAATGATCGATACTTCTGGCTTGTACCCCTTGGTTACATCGTACAAATTTATGAACAAGGTACTAGTGTTAGCGTTTATGGATAGATGGTATCTATAGATTAATACTTTCCACATGCCATTTGGGAAGATAATCATCCCTTAGACGACGTCTCATCTCTACTTGGGATTCCAGTTGTTGGTCAGACTGTCTCAATTTCAAAGGAAAAGTTATCATTGGGGGATGCAGTCTCCTTAGTGTTTGCCCAGTTGGGAGTGTCACCCTAGCATGTGACTGAAGAGATTCAAGTCATTTGGGGTATGTTTGTGTGGTTGGAGTGGCTGAGGACTATGTTTTGGAATGTGAATGACGAATCTGATCTGGCCTAGATTGAGTGTGCAACCAAGGCTTACTTGTTATTTTTATTGAGTTGTACACTATTCGTTGACAAGTCTTTTATGCAGGTATCAGTTACGTATCTGAAGCTACTGACAAATCAATGGGAAGTGCAGGACTATGCATGGGGTGCTACAGCCCTAGCCTATCTTTACCGTTAGCTAGGAATGGCGAATTGAGTGGGTGTAAAACAGATGACAGGGTACATCACATTGCTTGAGGGTTAGATTTATGAGCACTTTCCTCACTTCACACCTAATCGCCACTTATCATACATCAGAAACGAGCTGCGGGTCTACAGATGGATTTCATAGAAAGAGACTGAGCCACTTTGAGAGAACATGTGAGTCATGCGGGAGACACTTGACGTATTAAGCGTTAATGAGGTATTACATTAAACATACATTTGTTTACGTCAGTTATGTAGATCTTTATTTAAATTATATAGGTTTAACTATTACCTTGATTACTTAATTGACGTTCGTTTAAACTTGTTTTTGCAGGTATGTTGGACCCTATACGAGGACTTTGATTGTCGAGCGCAATATCCATTTATTGATATTGCATTCTATCATGGCATGCTGAAGTGCCTTGATTTAGTCGAGCCTTACCATCTGGACCGAGTGCTGAGACCGTTCGGTCGAATCCAATACATTCTTTCCCCTTCATTGGCTCTATAGAAATGTTTGCATAATGCCCATCCCAATCAGTATCGGGTAGAATATCCATACATTAATAAGATGTGTGAAAGTTGGGATAATCACGTGCTCAGCAATAGGGCACGATCAGGTGAAGTTGCATTTTTTGGATAGTGTACCTTAGAGTACATGCATTGGTATGCATGTGTGTCCCACCCGTATGTGCAAAACCTTGAGTTTCGATCCACGTATGATGCCGGTCAGCCCTCAAACACTAGCACACCCTCGATGTCAATTGATCCATTCATCTACATGCATTGGGGCTTTTGGAACCTATTATAGAATGTGATGTTGGTTCTACACCTCCAGAAGACATGTTTCATCCGATTAAGGAGACTGTATACATGCTTCGTGACATTTTGTTAGATCCAGTCGCTACTCCCCAGGATACAAGTGTTTCAGCTACTTCCGATAGGCGCACTTTCTTTCGCAAACACCGTAATGACATAAATTAGAGTTGAGTGAGAGAGAGAGACATATGTAAACATAAACATTTTTACTAATGAGGATACATTTTACCCCGCACTTCCATATTTTGTTTCTTAATATTATATTTTTGTAGGTTTGCTTAAGATTTTAACTATCACACTTTATTTGTTGTGCAACTGCAAACCGTTCCCAATTCCTTAACCAACAAAAATTGACACACTTTATTTGTTGTGCAACTGCAAACTGTTCCCAATTCCTTAACCAACAAAAATTGACACATTAAACTGCTTCCACTTCAGAGTTAGAAATTAAAGTGAGCAACCTGTATCCCCCTTAAACAAACATAAACATTTTTACTAATGAGGATACATTTTACCCCGCACTTCCATATTTTGTTTCTTAATATTATATTTTGGTAGGTTTGCTTAAGATTTTAACTATCACACTTTATTTGTTGTGCAACTGCAAACTGTTCCCAATTCCTTAACCAACAAAAATTGACACATTAAACTGCTTCTACTTCAGAGTTACAAATTAAAGTGAGCAACTTGTATCCCCCTTAAACAAATATGATAAGCACTAAGGGGATAAAAAAAAGGTCAAAATTTGTAGGTTATGAGCTCCCTCAACAAAAGCAACGTGTGACAGTCACAATTCTGATAGAGCTAACAATGTTGGTCTGACCGAGCACTTAAAATCCATTTTTGGGGTTACACTATCTAAAGGTTCTATCATCACTGTCTGATGCCATTGTTGGGTCACGGTCAAGGGGTTGTGGAGTGAAAGACAACTGAAAAATTTGAACATACTTTGGTCTGTTCAGACCTAGAGGTCGGAATAGAACAGGTTTTACACCTCCATATTATTTAAACATACAAACTTGGGTCCACGGGCAAAACAAACAAACCTATAAAAAAAGTATGAACATATTTAAGGAGTTGGGTCTGTTCGGACCTGGAGGTCCAAATAGAACAAGTTATGTTTAAACTTTATTATAAGATATAAGCATTGTCCTTGCAAGCAACTGAGACCCAAACATAGGAGTGTAGGATTTGATATATATTGATTCAGTTCTGAATGCATGATAGTAAAAAAAAAAAATTCATAAAGGCATTAAACTATAACATATTGTAATTATAAAAATAACCGTTAAACTATAATAATCGAACATATCAATCATCTAAATTTAGCGTCTCTAATGTAGCGACATCCAAATTAACGTCTCTGAATTGTTGTATCTAGGGTTGATATGCTGGAAACTCCCATTCAACTGTAATGGGATCTTGATACCAATACAAGTCCGTCATTATAGGCGAAATAGGATGACCCGACAATAAGATGACCTACAAAAAATATGATAACATTACGTAATATTCAAAATAGTTAGAATAACAACATCTTGGAATAGACGACAACAATTACCTGAATGAAATGATTTCCATCCACAAACCCAATAGGAATTTATAGGCGGGTAATTGCAGACAACGGATGTGATTTAAGTGGTAAGAATGTTAGGCATTGTTGCATGCCCAAATGATATAAGACCACATCGTAACATGATGCTATGAGATGTATGCAGTATGACATTGTCATCCAATAGGCATATCCTGGGCAATCATCAAAGCATAATAGTAGCTGGACCATCTCATCAACTCGCTCACGACTTTTGTATATTTGCCCACAATGTGACAGATGACTCTACAACTTATTTAATAAGTTCATTATTATCTCCCACCAATCGTCTTTAGGATATCCCAGCAATCAAGCAATTGCCTTGAATCCACAATTTTTGTCAGCCGCCACATCTTTAGTTACTTCAATACAAGGCCTTACCCCTGTAGTAGATGCCCGAATGAATGACATCGATATTTGTTTTGTCACTATAAGGGTTCAAAATACCTACAAAATAAACAAGAAAACATAATATGTTAAATAAATGTAAACATAATAATGTACATTGTTATTAAAATATTGGGCTTACATTCTCCTCCGGTCTCCTCTGAGGTTGTGGTCGCCAGGATTGCAGCAGAGTGTCACTTGTACTTGTAATTATAGGTGGGAAATGACCATCTTAGACTGAAGATAAAAACTTTGAATTCAGAAGGTTCATGCTGCGTAGATGTGTCAATCTTCGTGTGTGGACTATGAACTTGTCTTCACCTCTGGTTTCATCAGATGTGAACTATATAGCACCACTATCTCTTTCAACTTCTTCAGCATCTGTAACTTCCTTATGGGATTGTATTCATTGAACTATTGCACAAACATCTGTAAGTCATCAGTACAATCCAAATGTTATATTGCCTCGGTTAAGGTACTTAGCATATAAATTTTATGCCAATGCAGATGTATAGAATCAATGGGAATTTGGCGACCTTCCCTTGTGTACTGTGTAATCTCATGTGCGCATGGCAACCTGTACGTGCTTTGATAAACACAACCACATATAACAACATCAACACCAACAAAGTTGGTCTGCTTCACCTCAAACAAAACTATCTCCATCGCCTTTATAGAAATGTTGCCTCAAAGCTCTTTAAATTTGGAAGGCTTAAAGTTGTGTTAGATGGCTGTCTTACTCTTCTCGAAAGATGCTGTTATGCCTGTATGCTGCAACTCAAGCAACATCTGTATAGTAGTCCAAGAGGACTCAAAACCCCCTTGACTCAATCCAAGTAGCTTTGCATGTACACTCTTGACCCTATTCATTGTAGTTATCCTAAAATGCATCCATCAATTGATCCAAGCAGCTACAAATCTATCTTTATATACATCTAACCAATTACTTCGCACATATTTTAGTGTATTCAGATACGTGCTGAATCTATGATCCAATGATGCGAGATTTTGAAAGTATTCATCTTTTGTTGCTGACAACACCAATAAATTTAAACTCGTGATGAACCTGTCCCAATACTCTTTGTCAAAAACATGTTCTTACACTTTGTAATAACATTCCCACTAAAGTGTCATCTACACGAAACACTGTAGAGATTGCATTCATCAAAGCCACCACTCTGTCCGTCGCAATAACATAAGGATGAACACTATCACCAATCGCACCATACAAAACACTTAGTGATCATGCGAAGTTATCCTCTCTCTCATATTGTATATATACAAAGGCTACAACAAAGGTAATGTCAGTGGATGTCAATCAAACAATCTCTAAAAGGGGTATACGATATCTATTCGTCTTATAGGTGCAATCCATGATCAAAACATGTGGAAATACATATAGCAATTCCAAACTAATCGAATGTGCCCAAAACAAATCAATCACAGTCTCGGTATCATCGATATGTCTATTGCACTCGAAGTATCCATGTTTTGTCAATTGTCTCTGTCACGATCTCTTTGTTTAAGTATAGCCAAAATATCATTTAGTCATACCATACTCTTGGACATGTCAACCAATAATGAAGTCTCTTATTGCGATAGCCTTTCAACATACGAATGTCCCTCAAGATGATCCACAGTCGAATGATTATGCACACCATACATTACTAACAAAATCCAATCATCATCAGTGGATATCTTTTTACCCTTTAATTTAAACGAACATCCACATTTCTTGGTACCTGATACCACGTGTTTTTTTTATCTTGATTCACATATTTCTTAGATTCTCTGTATTAGCCACTCCTCTCACGTGCAAGGGTAATTATTGGTTTCTTTGAGGAAGCACCATAATCTGGCTTCTTAGTGACAATGATGAAACCATTTCTTCGCCCAACCTCGACCGCCCACTTACATAAGTCTGCTCGACTCTTTAATATCTATAAAAAAAGAATAACTTTAAAATCTAAACACAATAACTCAAAAAATCTTGGCATAGTAACTAAAAAAAAATTTAAAAAGCTTTACCTCATACGTGATAAACTCACTGGTATAATATATTACCATCTTGGCGGAAACCTTACTGAATTGGCTCGAAACATCACCCTGCTGTTGGAACATCACAAAAAAATATATCAATATACGCATTTGAAACAAAAAATTACAACGCTTTTAACCCATTGGACCTTGAGATTCAAGTAGAAGCTAGTCTTAGGTCCGAACAGACCTAGTTTTTTTTTTACCTTAAAGTTCAAACAAAACCATTTTGCCCGGATTTGTACCTCCGAACAAGTGGCAGGAAAAAAAATCATAAAATCGAAATTATGTACCATAGAACAATTTTCCTACTCCAGTTCGACTCTTTGATGATCCATTGGGTGATTACAACGCTTTCACACAACAACAAGGGTAAAAAAATAGTAGGGTTTGGTATTGGAGAAAGGGATGAACAAACAGTTTTTTTATTATTGAAGAGACGTTGAGGTTTAACGAAGGGAGAGGGGGTGGGGAGAGCAATTTCATGTTTTGGGTTAACAGGGGTAGGAAGGCCATTTTACTGATGGCATGGCTTGGAATTTTGAAGTCTTAAAACGGGGGTGTGGTGAGTACTTTTAGGGGTGCCATTAGTCTCTAAAAAAAAGGCTCCCAATGTCTTCTGAATTCCGATATCTTAAGAGAGCTTTTATTCACACCTCACTTTTTTAAGCACACCTCTAAAATCTCTAAGCAGCCCTCCAAGATTACCAATTATGTTATTCTCTCTATTAAACCCCTCCCTGCTAAATTTCCTAAGCACACCTCCATTTGAAAACTTCTCCCTCCCTCCAACCGGCGTCCAGGTCTCCCTTCCTTCTTTCTTATTTCCTCCAATAGTGTTTTCTCCTTCCAACCGACGTCATCGGCGACTGAATCATGTCTTCGCGATGACAAGTAAACCTGCCATCGATGTCTAGGACCGACGACGATGGCATCCATCTATCAAGTAGGAGAGTTAATTTTTTTTTTTTACAAAATCTTAAAAAATATTATTGTAACAAATTTTTTGGAAAAAATTAGTTTAAAGAAGTATAAAAGTAAAGCATTATCATTAAAATTTCAAGAAATCACTTTTTTTTTTCAAAAATTTTTTCAAGTTTTTTTATAGTTTTTTTTTTTTTGCAAATCGGTGGTTTGTTCGGCTTTACTAGGATGAACACCTTCAGGCCTGTTCGGAATCATGATGCCAAACAACTCTAATTTTTGTAATTCATTAAATATTTTAGAATATTTATTTATGATTTTTTTTTTCAAATTATATAGTTGAACTTGATTTAAAGCCTCTAAACACCTTTTTTTTAGATTTTTTTTAATTTAATGCTTCCAGACACCAATTTTTTTAATTTTTTTTTTTAAATTTAATGCCTCTAGACACCATTCTAACATTTGTTTCTTGGCATATGATAGATACAAAGGCAACTCCTTCATGAGTGGCACCAATCGCATCTGAGCAATTACGCCGGATTGAGGACCTTTCCCTAATACTCTTCACGTAATGGAATGCATCCGGATACGTGCTAAATTACTTATCCAATAATGTTAAGTATTGAAAGTAATATTCTTTTGTGTGTGACACCACCAATAGGTTTCAGATCATCACGAACCTCTCCCACATCTCCTTCATCATAAATATATTTATATCGTTTACAAGCACATTCTTACTAATGTGCCACCTACACAATAAATATGTAGCACTGAGAAACACCCTTAATATGACATTCATTAAAGCCAACTCTCTGTCCATTACAACGACATTAGGGAGAGCACTGTCGTCCATAACACCACTTAGGACGTCTAGTGTCCATACAAAGTTATCCTCCATTTCATGCTGAAGATACATAAATGCCACAATAAAAAGTCAGATCAGTACATGTCATACCAATAATCTTCAAAAGTGACATGCGATATTTGTTTCTTATAGGTGCAATCCATGATCAACACATGTGAAAATGCATGCAACAAGTCCATACAAGTCAGGTGTGCCAAAAAAATATCAATGATAATCTCGGTGTCTTCAACATCATAGTGCCAAACAAAGTTAAGGTTGTTCAAACTTGTGATGTCGAACACGACGAAATTTTTTATTTGCAAAACTATAAAATTGTTTCTACCTGAGGGCTTCCATTTTAGTCCGTTTCACTTCCTTGATACTCCATTGGTTGAGTTCTTGTTTGAGAATCTAAATGTATGACCTTTTGAGGTGTTAGGGAGTCCTAAATGGAGAAGAATGGAGATAGTCAAAGAAGCTTTGGTGAGAGGGAGAAGGAGACGGTTTGGAAGAAGAAGATGAGGTCTGTATGTGTGCTTAGAAAGTTTGTTTTAAGTTTTTTTTATAATGTTATTAGGGTTATAACTGTCATTTTAAGACAGGGTATTTCTGGAATAGAGTTAAGTGAGGTGTGCTTAAAAAGAAGTGAGGTGCCAATAGAAGCTCCCCTTATTAAGGGCTTGCGTTCGCAGTTGCGTCTTGTTGAGATAGAGTCACCGATCACCGCAAACCGGGCGGGATTTCCATCCTTTCTATTTGACATCACACCACGTACGCGGTAGATGACATGGGTTAATAGGTTCAAGCACCCAGTTTTTATCTTCCCAGCCTAGTTCAAAGGGTGGAGATTGGTGTTCAATGGGATTGATCTTATATGACATCAATTAAATTTTAAGAGTGCAAGATTGACTATGAACTAAGCATTAAATTTGAATATAATAATACCATATTCGATTTGTGATAGGTAATAACATACTTTTTATTGTTTTGGGAGATAACTATAAGGAAATGCAACCATTTGGTGGAATTTGGAACATGTGTATGCCCAAATAATTAGGTACGGATAATCCATGAACGAATAGGTGCGAATGCCAAAAAGTGATAAGTTTCCCTCAAAAAGTGTAAGTCACTTTTTTGGCGTTGTTGTGGCCACCCCTGATGCCATTCGAACCTATTCATTCAGGGGGTGTTCATATCAAATCAAAGCCAATGTGTGTGTGTGTTGACTCGATCAAAAGTAATTACGATGGAATGTTAATTGGTGCTAGAACAATTAAGGGACAAATGAGTGAGTTTTTTACCACAAGAGATCTGTGTTAAGGGTTAACATTGAGTCATTACCTTTTTGCGTTATATATATACATACATATATATATATATGTTGTTTGCCGATTATATAATCTAATTTATAGAAAACATATAAAAGTAAAAAAACTTAATTAGATCCATGAGGGAAATTTCTAGAATCAAAAAGTTTAAACATAAACTAAACAATATATATATATATAAGCGTAAACCACAAGGTAGTTTATGTTGGCAACCAAGAGATATCCCATTGTGACTGTTTACTTTGTCTTTTGTTGATCATCTATAACTGGGAGATTCATGACGGTGTTGCTCGTATAATTATGGTTGGTTAATAAAGTTGAGATGTACTATTGGAGTGATTTGCAATTAACTCATACCATTGTAGAACAAATAAAATAATTTTTAAGAAAACTATATATTTGTTTTCATATCGTGTTTTATAGATCACATTGTTGGGCAATCAAGGTTGTGCAGTTTTTTTTGTGTGGCAATGACAATGTCAATGATTAGTGATGATAGGGAAGACCATACTGAGAGCTTCGTGAACAAACCCTGATAGCCCACCGGGACCCTGGCCCTCTGTAGTGTGAACCAGGGAGTTCTAAAGAAGCCCAGCCTGGAACCTTCCCACCAAGGCCCTTGACAGATGAGCCAAGAGAATCCATCTGTATCTGGCTCCAGGTATCCCATCAATACTCTCGGCTGACAATCCTAGCACTCGATGCCTAAAAGGTCACTCGAGCCACTTGAGCCCCCGAGAACCTAAGACCCCCCGACCCACTAAGGCATGGCCGCCTGACGAATGTTAACACCACCCGAGACCCCTACTACTAAATTTAAGGATAAACATGATCTGAAAACCGTTATATGAATCGCATGATGTCCGCAACAGACCTGTCAATCCTGAAAAAGGACAGACGTGGTAGAAGGAAATACACCCAAGAACGTGGGAGATAGCAATGTGCAAGAACGTGGGAGGCAACAACATGCGAGAGCAGGGGAAGAAAATGACAGGCAGGCTTCACCATGAGACACCCTAACCTGAGCCTATAAATATAGATATCAGCTCGACACTCAGGTATAACATTTTTAAAACCCTAATAGGAGAGAGCTCCTTCTACAGCCCCCTAATCTCTCTGACTTGATCATCGGAGAGCTCAAAGCCGGCAACCCGCCAACACTAGCTCCCTGATCCTCTATCATCTCATGTATGCAGGAAGCGTCCCGCCAAGGACCTAGGTCGATCGTGAACCATCTGGTTAGCGTAAAGGGAGGCCCCTCTTTTGATACGTCATCAGTTAGCGTCGTCTATGGGAAGTTCACTATGATTCTAGCAGAGTTAAAAGGTCCATATGGTAGAGACCAGGTCCATGGCGGCTCAACACAATGAGGGTGTCGGAGTTGACGGGCTAAAAGCCTCTATTTTTTAAGGAGCACATCCAGAAACTCCAAGGGTATAAGTACATGAACAAAGGATCTAGGGATTGACGACCAACGTACAGCTATTGATGGAGCAAAACCAGGAAATCATACAAGAGTTGTGAGGCCGTCAAGAAGCACCTGGTGGTAGCGACATGGGACGGCCAGGGCCTTGCATCCCTCTAGTCGCAAGTCACGACCAGGGACAGGAGGATGAGGCCATCAGCATCACGGCTTCCTATTTTTGAGGCACCAATCACCACAAAGAGAAGTCTCATGTACTAGGCTTCTAGGAGGAGAAAATGGAGGACGTGAAGAAGGATATGGCATCGATGAGGGAGGCGCTGAAAGGCAAAGCAACGACTACCATCGACAATCTTATCTAGAGAACATATCATCCTTTTACCATAGAGGTAATAGCTCGGCTCCTCACTGACAAGTTTAAGCCACCGTAAATGGAAATGTTTAATGGTGGAAAGGACCCCTTGGATCAGTTAGAGGCCTACAAGACGTACATGAGCCTCCAGGAGGCACCTGACGAGATAATGTGCCAGGCATTCCCAACCATGATCATGGGACCCGCCAAGGTTTGGTTTAGCCGGCAAAAGCCTGGAAGAATATCCAATTACACAGAGTTATGCCGACAATTCGTTGATTACTTTATCGACAGTCAGAGGCTCCGGAAGCCCGTAACCCACTTCCTAAACATTAAACAGAATAAAGGGGAGTTGTTACAGGACTATATGTCCCGATTCAATAAACAGACCCTACAAGTCGATGATGCCGACAAAAAGATAATTATGGCTGCTCTAATGGCTGGCCTAGTGCCCTCTAAGTTCCTATTCTCTCTATCCAAGAATCCCTTGACCCGGATGGCCAACCTCATGGTGAAGGTGCAACAACATATGAACACTGAAGATACCCTCAAAAGATACCCTCAATGCCAGGTGATAATGAGACACCGGGTCCAGTTTGCAGCACAACAAAAGGAAGAGGGAACAACAACAGGTACCCCGAGAGGATCGAGTCACCGAGGGAAGAGAGGGCTGTGGAGGTCACGAGACCAGACCATGGGTCAACCTTCCCCCGAGTAAGTTTTAGAATTATGTCCCACTTAATGCACTTATGGAACAGGCATTTGTCCATGTCAGGGATGATCCAAGTGTCAAATGGCTTGAGAGAAGCCGCGCCCCACCAAAGAATAGGAGTTGTGACAAGTACTGTCGCTTTTATGGGGACCATGGCCAGGACACCAATGATTATTTTGATTTAAAGGAGCAGATAGAAGCCCCTGATCTAGCGAGGCTGATTACAAAGCTTTATCATAGGGTGGCATCAGGTTAGACGTGAGAACACCCATCAAGACCCTCCAACCTGAGAAGAAAGAAGACTTGAAGGGCCAATTGGGAAGATAAGGTTAATAGCCGGGGGCTTCGCAGGGGGAGGAGAGTTTAGCTCAGCAAGGAGGTCATAAGTAAGGTAGATCCGTGCAGAAAGGGATCAACAACTTATGTTGACAAAAAGGTCAATAAAGCAACTCAAATTAGGGGACCCGCCCATCACCTTCTCAGCAGAGGATTCCCGAGGGGTGAGTCAGCCGCACAATAACCCTTTGGTGGTAACATTGGTCATTTTGAATTACCTCACACATCACATCCTCATCGACAATGGAAGTTCAATAGATATTTTATACCTCTCCACCTTTGACCAGATGAGAATCGGGCGAGATAAGCTCAGGCCCGTCTAAACGCCATTGGTGGGATTCATAGGTGACCAGTTGCTCTTGCTAGGAACAGTCAGTTTGCCTGTCACAGTTTGCACAGGAAAACATTAAACGGCCCAAGTGATAGATTTTCTGGTGGTCGATTGCCCCTCGACCTATAAAGCAATACTTGGAAGGCCTGCATTGAATCGACTAAAGGCAGTCACGTCGATGTATCATTTGTTGATGCGCTTCCTAATGGATAAAGGAATCAAAGAAGTTAAAGGGGATCAAGTGATGGCCAGGAAATGCTACATGGATTCGCTTAAAGGAGAACCGGCCCCTATAGAGAACATGTCAATCAACAGCCTAGAGGTTCGAGATGAGAGGACCCGAGTAGTAGTCGAACCAGGAGGAGAGCTGGAAGACATTATCCTTAACCCTAACGTGCTAAATGGAATAACCCGAGTGGGGTCAGACCTATTGGGGGAATTCAAGGCTCGGCTACGAGACTTCCTTATCAAGAACTGGGATGTATTTGCTTGGACACATGAGGACATACCGGGAATAGATCCCTGGGTGGCCGTACATAGGCTAAATATGGACCCGACCTTGAGGCCCATCAAATAGAAGAAGAGAAATTTTACCCCAGAACGCAACCAGGCAATTGCAGAAGAGGTAAAGAAGTTATTAATGACCGATTTTGTGAGGAAAGTCTATTACCCCGACTAGCTAGCAAATGTGGTGATGGTACGGAAGCCGAGTAGAAAAATGGCGAATGTGTGTTGACTTCACCAACCTAAACAAAGCATGCCCAAAGGATAACTTTTCGCTCCTTAGGATCGACACCCTAGTGGACTCAACATTCGGTCACTAGATCCTTAGTTTCATGGATGCCTTCTCAGGGTATAATTAGATTAAGATGCATGAGCCCGACCAAGAGAAGACCACCTTCATCACTGACTGGGGGCTCTACTGTTACTGAGTCATGCCATTCAGATTGAAGAACACCGGGGTAACTTACCAGAGATTGGTCAACAAGATGTTCAAGGGCCAAATCGAAAGGAACGTTGAGATATATGTAGACGACATGCTGGTGAAGAGTCTTCAAGCTGAGCAGCACCTTTCAGACTTAAATGAGACCTTCTAAACCTTGAGAAAACATAGAATGATGCTCAATCCCAACAAGTGCAATTTTGGGGTGTCAGCTGGGAGAGTTCATGGTGTCCCAGAGAGGGATAGAGGCCAATCCCCAAAAAGTAAAGCCGATCCTCGACATGCAGGTGCCCAGAAACACGAAGGAACTTCAGCACCTGGCTAGCAAGATTGTCGCTTTGAGCCATCATCTCTCAAGCCACCAATAAATGCTCACCATTTTTTTGCCTGCTAAGGAAGGACTTTCATTGGGATGAGGAGTGCAACAGGGCCTTCTATGAGCTTAAGAACCACCTCAGCCACCTGCTTGTGATCAATCAACTGATGCAAGGGGAGCTGCTCTCTGTATACCTATCAATATCAGAAATGACATTAAGCTCAGTGTTGATAAGGGAAGAGGTCGGGGTACAAGCACCCGTGTACTACACTAGCAAAGTACCTGAGGGTAAAAAAAATGGCCTTTACTTTGGTCATCACTACTCGACAACTGAAACCCTATTTTCAAGCCCACACCATCCAGGTCCTAACGGATCAACCGCTCTGGATGGTATTGCACAAGCCTGAGACCTCAGGATGGCTAGTGAAGTGGTTGATAGAATTAAGCAAATTTGATATGAAGTACCACCCTCGAGGAGCAATTAAGGGCCAAGTTGTTGCCGAATTCATCGTTGAATACACCTACGACACGGATGCTGAGATCGGGGCATAAGATGGGTGAAAAAAAGAAGTCGACCAGGAAGAATGGGTCGTGCATTTGGACGGATCCTCCACCAGCATCGCCGCCGGAGGGGGAGTCGTCCTAATTACACTAGAGAAAGTTAAGCTCGAATATGCCATAAAGTTTAGGTTTAAAGCGACCAACAATAAGGCCAAGTACGAGTCAATGATCACAAGGATGTGCCTTGCTCGTGAGCTTAGGGCAAAGAAGGTAAAAGTCAAGAGCGATTCCCAGTTGGTGGTTGGACAAGTACAGGGAGAGTATGGAGCGAAGGATGACCGAATGAAATGGTATCTCACCGTGGTGGAGAAAGAGAAGTCTCAATTTGGACATTACATCATACAACGAGTCCCCAGGGGGACAACGAAGATACCGACAGGTTAGCCAATCTTACATCATCCGCATTTGGGGACCTAACCCTGGGAGTCATCATATAACACCTTCCCTAGCCAAGTATTAAAGTGAAGGAGGACAGGAAGGTCAACATAGTCAGCCCCGAGCCTAAATGGGCTAGTCAGATCATAAAGTACTTGAAGAGAGGCCAACTGTCGAAATCTAAGGAATAAGTAAGAAAAATAAGGATGCGATCTAATCGGTACCTATTGCTTGGTGACGTCTTTTACAAAAGGAGCTTCACTCTCCCCCTGCTT
>JAOXJP010081365.1:0-14977 GCA_025762735.1 Platanus orientalis | reverse complement strand
GCGCATGGGACGATCAGCAGGGAGAGAGAGAAAAAGAGGCGGGAGGAGGGAGAGGGGAAACCGAGAGAGAGGGAGAGAGTGGAAGTGGGGAAGAGAGAGAGAGAGAGAGGGAAGAGGGTTTTTCCTCTCCTTTGCGTAGGGGCGAGGGGCTAGGAGAAAAAGAAGAAAAAAAGAAAGGAAAGGAAGAAAGAAAAGAAAAAGAAAAAGAAAAAGAAAAGGGAAAGGGAAAGGGAAAGGAAAGGAAGGGAAAGAGAGGGAAAGGAAAAAAGGGGAAAAAGGAAAAAAAAAGGAAAAAAAGAAAAAAGAAAAAAAATAATAAATAAAGATAAACAAAATAATAAAATAAAATAGAAATAAAAATAAAGATAAGAATAAAAAATAAAAATAAAATAAAAATAAAAATAAGATAATAAATAAAGATATTAAGAATAGTAATAATAATAAAATAATAATACTAATAATACTAAAAAGGGTGTTCATTGGGTTAAACCTTGTTCCCTATTCAAAAAGAGGCGTCAAGACCGACATGGATTAGATTGATTGGAATTGGTTGGATTATGAAGAAAGGTTGGGGATTTCTCTGCCTATCTGCTGACTTGAAGAGAAACACCGAGAATTGGGGATCGTGCCAAAATTAGGTATTTACATACATGTTTTCCAATCATCCACAATCCCTAAGCAATTTATATGCTACCATTAACTATTTTTATTCTAGTAAGAGTCAACATGCATCGTAATCAATTCTTACATATATAATCAAATCAATTTTTTCATTCTTACAATAATATATTAAGAGATGCTCAACTCCAATTCAAGTATTCATGATTTGCATGACAAACCAAATTTTTCATGCGTTAATAACTATCATGGAGATAATAGATTCATAGATTCTTAACTTGCATGCTTTCAAAACTCATGGAATCCAATATCTTAAGGAAATACATATACATATAATATAAAACTATTTTTCTTTATAAATTAAATTAGGGATTTCTAAGATTTTAACATAATGTGGTTAGATCTCATCACAAATCACCACAAGAGTTAGGGTTTTTAAGGTCTTAGTGAAGGGCTTTATAAACATAAGAGCAAATATTCATAGACTCAAGATTTTACCATTACAAGACTTTTAAGAGCCTAAGAGTAAACAAAAAGAGAGTAAACTTTGTATAATATACAAGCTTCAAGTCCTCCTAACCAAGAAGATCCTTAAGTAGGACTTTATTTCTCTTTGAATATCCTTATTTTTCTAAGGTTAGACCATTAATTCATGGTCGAAATCCATAAACTAGTAAGAAATTACAAATAAAACAATGAACAATCTTAGATCTAAGCATTAAATACTCACCTTGCTCTTGGAAAATGAGAACTCTCTATTTCTCCCAAAAACTTTTAAAGTTCCTCCCTTTCTCTAATTTTCCCACTTCTTATGATAGAAAAAACCTAAATTGGGTAAAAATAAGGTTTGGGGTCGTTCCCTAGGGTCCCCCACAAAAATAGGACAAAACTCACATGTTGGCACAACCCTAAAGTGAATTCTGGGTTAAGACGGGCGCTTAGGACGACTGGCGGGCGCCTACGCTCCCCTATCGTGAGCCCTTGTGGTTCTCATATTCTACACAAACACCTCGTAGTAAAATGGCTATAACTTTCTCTAAAAAACTCCGATTTGATCGTTGTTTGTTGTGTTTGAAACTAGAGCTCATGAGATTTCCAAGAGTATATGACTTATACTATAATTTTCTCGGGATTGGTACAAGTATATCCAAGAAGTTACGCCAATTTTGTTAGCCTGTCATCACAAACACCTTGTGGGAGAGTTATCACAACTTATTCTAGAAAACTCTGAATTGCACATAATTTGGCATTGGAAAGTACACTAAAAAATATTTCCAGAAAGGTATTTAATGACCTCTAATTTTCTCAGGATTGGTGTCAGTGGGTCCGCAAAGGTACCCTAAATGCAAAATTAGGATAACTTTCAAACTTGACAGATTCGAGGCCTAACTTGGGTTCTACACTTCCAACTTGGTCCAGTGGGTTCTTAAACCACTCTATGGTATATCTACTACATGTGAATGATAATTTTACCATTATGATGGTAAAATTATAATTTTACCCTTTAAGTGCAATACATGGTGTTACATTATATCCCCACCACTTAAGAGATCCAATGGCCGGAGAGTAAAGCCAAACTCAACAACCTATTTTATATTAACAAAAATAAATCATTGAATTTGATTTCTCTCTCTCTCTCTCTCTCTCTCTCTCTCCCTCTCTCTTCCTGCTTCTCTCTTTCTCCATATAGTCTCATGTGATTTTTTCGGGGTGGTCCAAATCTTCCTCCCACATATAAAAATGAGTTTTCTCATGATATTCATGAGAAAATGATCAAAATGAATAGGGAAAGGGTGTGTTTTTTGACCTTTCAAATTAGTAAAGAACCAATACATTAGACGTTCTTGGAACACAAATTTCTTGAAATGGATTACAAATATAGAACAAAAAGGATGGAGTTGTTTGAACTTAGAGATTAACATAAGGGTGACTAAGATTGTTTTAATACCTTCTATTAAAAAAAGATATTGTTTTAGCACCTAAAATGGCTTGTGGTCCAGCCAGTTGAACCAGTAAACTCAAGACCAGCTCCCCTAGTAGATCAGGTAAGATTGGGGACTGAATTTGCGCAAAAACAGTATTGGATGGACTGAGTTGGATGGTTTTGTGTGTAATCCATTTGTCCTGTATAAAAATCTTATTTAAAATATCTATTTCAATAGATTAACCCTCAAAATTACCACACAAAAAAAAAAAAAAAAAACAGGTTAGCCCAAAGTGAAAATGATCATTTTTTTTGGTTTGGCATCTCATGAAAGTTCTCATAACAAAGGTGAATGAAAACTACTATTATTGTTTGGTTTCTATTATTGATTGCTTATGTGAGCTTGGTAAGGATTTAAAGAAACATAAAAAGGGATTACCATGGTCTACCTTTTGCGAATATTTCTACATGAAAATTAGAATTAGACTTAAAAGTCTTACAAGTTGAGATGGCTCTGAGGCTTGGAAACCCTAAGGACTGCTTTTGGTGATGAACACGAATGCTGCCGATGGTCAGACTTAGGATTGTGTTAGGAAATAGTGGATGGTGAAGCTAGGAGATTGGAAGGGATGTCGGTGGTGCATGGTTTGATGAAGATCCTAGGGAGAATGGTTGATGAAGTTATGTTTAGACACAAAGTTGATTGTTGGAAGACTGATACTAACTTGCATGACATGGACTCCAGGGTTTTTGATAAGCCTAGTCATGAAGTTTTGAATGGAAGGGCGGGTGGTGTTGGGCGTTATACGGTTCATGAGAGAGATGATTGTGTTATTTCCAATGGAGACGATAGTGGTATGGGGCTCCCTCATGATTCTCTATGGGGTGGGGTGGTTTCACATTGAGGGGATAATGGATGAGATTGTATTTAAAGCTTGCTCCATTTCTTGTAATTCTTGAAGCATGGTGGGAATGATTATAGAAGCCCGGAGAGATCATCTTTGCTTAAGATGCTGAAGAGGAGATTGGATCTAGGTTGGCTGTTGTTGAGAGTGAATGGCCATGATATGGAATGATTGATGCCGGATTTTGATGTTGATGATAATGCATGCTTGCTTGGGGGTGATGGATCTAAGTTGGTTGTTTCTAAGTTGAATGTGCTGATCAGAATGATGTTTAGGTGATGCAACATGGTTATAGAAGGGACGTTGCCGGATTGGTGATGATTGACTGGGTGTTCAGAGGGTGCATTGTTCGCCTTCTCAGGTGGTGCAGCTTGGATCTAGACAGGTTGTTGATCATTGTATTGGTGATGATCGGTTGGTTGCTCAGATGGGGAATAGATTGCTTCCACATGTTCAACAAATTGCAACTAAAAATAATGAAGGAAGGGGGAATGTTAATGGTAGTGATGGTGCTGGTATTCCATTGAGAGATGATGCTCAAACCTTAAAAATTCATGTTAACTATGGGTGCTAATGGAGATGGGATTTTGAAGAAAAGTACTTGGAGATCTATTTTTGGAGCTATGGAGAAGAAGGATGAAGGGCTCAACCTTCACTATGTTGAACCTTTATTTGAGGAGGAGGAAGTTGTTGTGGTTAGTCCAAATATAATTGTGGAGAAAGAAGTGGAGCAATGACAATTAACTCTTGTGGGAAAATTTCTAGGAAGATGTCCTAGTTTTCAATATGTCCAAGATATTATTCAAAAAATCTAGAAACTTAAGGGGAGTGTGGAGGTGCATCTTGTTGATGATGGAATATTTGTTTTCAAGTTTAGCTGCAATGAGGATAAACAAAGAATACTAGTGGAAGGGCCTTGGAAAATTGCACGTAAACCTATTATTCTTAGACCTTAGAATCCTGACATGGAGCTAAAGAGAACTAGTCTTCAACAGATTCCCTTATAGGTGTTTTTTTTCCAAATCTTCCATTCTAGTATTGGTCTTTGAAAGCTTGAGTAGAATTGGGAGTAATATTGGGAAGCCACTATTTAATGATAAGTTTACAATGCGCAAAGAAAGATTGTCTTATGCCAGAATGTGTATTGAGGTTAATGCTAATGCTCCTTTAAGAAATCGTGTGGTGGTTAGTATAGAAAATGGAAGGAAAAATGTGCAGTCTATGGTTTATGATTGGAAACATCAAATATGCGGTGGATACAATTGTTTTGGTCACTCTAATGCCAAATGTATTTCTTTGAAAAAGTTGAAGCAAACAAAGTAAGTTTGGAGAAAAAAAATGTAGGTGGTGAATGATGTTGCGGAGCATCTAGATGAGGGAGAACATCATGACAATTCTAGTGGGGAAGATGGCACTAAGATGTCGATGAAGGATAAGGAACTTGTGTTGGTGGGAAATCAATTTGAAGTTCTGTGCAATGAAGAATTGATTGCACCTACTCCTCAAGATATAGAAAATGATGTGCCAAATGATGTGCAGGAGGAGAAGAATATGGAGGAAATGCAAATAACAACAACTAGTCACCTAAGAAGAAGCAACCTATCAAGTTTGCATAGAAGTGTGAGACAAGCAAGTAAGTATGTCTGCTAACCAATCACAAAATATTTTTATTAAGGAATATGAGAAAAGGGGGAAGGGGATTGAATGAGAGAATTGTAACAAAAAAGAAAGCAAAGAGTGCATTTCTAAATAAAAATTATCGTTATGGTTAAAATTTTGTCATGGAATGTGAGGGGGCTGAATGCTCTTGAAAAAATAAGAGAAGTTGTGAGTTTCATAAATATCAATGACTAGATATTTATTTTTTGTTGAAAACTAAATTTAAGAGGAATTGTTTTTTGGAAGTTGTGTGGGATTCTTTTTCTGAGTGGGGTGCTATTGAGAACTATGGTCATCATTATAATGATAGAGTTTGGGTTCTTTCTAAATTTGAAGAGGTGACTTTGACATGTACTAAAAAATCTGCATATATGATCACTTGTTAGGTTGATTGTAAACATATGAATATGAATTTATGTGTTTAGCAATGTACGGGTTTAATATGTAGGATGATCAACTTTGTTTATAGGATGAAATTGATAGGATTAAGGGGCAAATAAGTTTACCTTGGATGGTTAGTGGGGACGTTAACTGTGTCAGGTTCTCTCATGAAAATATTGGTGGGGAATTTCCTAGGCTTTCTGCAATAGAAGATTTTAATCACTGTTTAATGGAAGTTCATCTGCATGATTTGAAGTGGTGGGGAAAAAAGTATACTTGGTGGAAGAAGCAAGTGGCTGAAGACAAGATTGAATCAAAGACAGATCGTGTGCTTATGAATACTAAATGGGTCTTATCATTCCCTTCCTTTGATGCAAATTTCTTACTCCCGATGGTGTTGGATCATTCTCATAGTATTGTTATGACTGAGAAAATGCACATGAGTAAACCATGACCTTTCAAATTTTTGACATGTGGTGCCATCATGAAGATTTCCTTGATGTGGTGAAGGGTTGGAGTATTTAGGTGAAGGGGAATCCTCTTTTCAAGTTGCAAAGAAATTGAAGTTTGTCAAGCAAAAGTTGAAAACTTGGAATGGGTGTGTCTTTGGGAGAGTGGATCACAAAGTTGAGAATCTTAGAACTAAATTGTTAAAGGTTCAATATGTTAGAAGAATAAATTATAATGATGATGATTTGGTCCAGAGGGAGAAGGATTTAATGGTTGAGTTCATGGAAGCTCTTAAAGTTAAGGAAAGTTTTCTTAAACAAAAATCCAGAGTTAAATGGCTTAAGCTAAGAGACAACAATAATGCTTTCTTTTATAGATCTATTATGGTAAAAAGGAATAGAAATTACATTAAACATATCGTTAGAAAGAATGGTGTTGTTTTGGAGGACAAAGATAACATTCAGGATAAAATAGAAAATTATTTCACTAGTATTCTTGCACCTACACCCTCCATAGGAGAGAGATCAAATGACATATAATGGGAACCAACATAGAATTTGATTGAAGGGCATCGTTTATTACTTATGGAAGACATTACAGAAGACAAGATTAAAGATATGATGGAAATTAAAGAAGGTAAAGTTTCTAGTTTGGATGGATTCATTTTGTTTTTCCTCAAAGTTGCTTGGGAGATTGTGGGTGGAGATGTGCTGAAAGCAATTCAACATATTTTTCTTTAGAACGGGTAGACTTTTAAGAGAGCTAAATTCAACTTTCATTTCTCTTATTCCCAAGTATATTGAGGCATATAGCTTTAAGGAGTTTAGACCGATTACCCTATGCAACCTGATGTGATAGAGTGAAAAAGTGATAAATGTTTTTGTGAGGGAGAATCAAATTGCTTTTATTGAAGGTAGATCTATTGTGGTTAATATCTTATTGTGTCATGTGGTTGTTCATGGATTTGAGAGGAGAAATCATTCACCATATGTTATTCTCAAAATTGATTTACAAAAGACATATGATTCAGTTTTTGGGGATTTTATTCGGGAAGTCCTTGAAAAAATAAATTTACCTCCTCAGTTTAATGGGTGGATCATGGAGTGCATCACAAGTCCAATTTTTTTTTTTTTATTCTCATCAATGGTAGTGTAGCAGGGTTTTTTCAGAGTAATATGTGCCTCATATAAGGAGATCCTATCTTACGATACCTATTTTGCCTAGTTATGAAGATTTTTTCTTCCATGTTTGAAAAGGAGGTCAGTGAGGGTAATTTAAATTTAATTTCTAAATGTAAAGGTATTTGTTTATCTCACCTGATTTTTAGAGATGATCTAATGATTTTTACAAAAGGGGAGTAGGATTCCTTAAGGGCTATTAATGGTGTATTGTGTGGCTTTGTAGAGATTTCTGGTTTACAGGTGAATATAGACAAATCAACTCAAATTGTTGCTAGAAGAAATTTTCAACGTGAAACTGATCTTTGAGACATCACAAGATTCAATATTGGACGACTTCTCATGAATTCTTAGATTATGTGAATTTGTGAGTAAATCCTTTGAAATTTCTAGATAGCTATGCTCTAAATCATTGAACCATGTTGGATCTATGGATCCAAGCTTACTTTGTTAGAGATTTTACTCCCTATGCTTAGTATAATCCATTTTCTTATTGGAACTTTCGAAAATTTTGTAGATCTATGCTTTGAACCATTAAATCTTGTTTGATCTTTAGATTTACACTTATTTCGTGGAAGAATATTGTTCATAAACATTGTGTGGACTAATTCCCTTCATTGAATCCTTTAAATCATGTGAAATTTGAATTTTCTCCATGTGAATCTTTAAAATTTGTGTGAAATTGTGAATCCTTAAAAATCTACACTATTAATGATCAAATTGACAGGCAATTTTACTTTACCCTTTGTTTGGAACACTATAAGTGATTTTTGGTTGATCTCTACGCTTATATTCATTGAAAAATCATTTGAATTTCTGTAAATTTATATTGAACTCATTGATCCTATTGAGCTCTAAGCTCCCCTATGTGATCATATGAACCATGTGGACCATAAAATCCTATTATATGCTTTGAATCATTGATTTTATGTGAAATCATAGTGAATTATTGTGACCTCGATCTTATGAATATCGAATCATTTACTATTATCGAATCTAAGTGAATCATATAACTTTGAAATGATTGAATCATGGCAATGTTATGCCTCAACAACAACAAAAAACCTTATCCCAACTATTTGGGGTCGGCTAAACGAATCTTGTTATTCCATTCTACTCTGTTTAGGGTCATATTTGCCATTAAATTACCATGACAATGCTACACTTATGTTTATTTTATGTATTATAGAAATATTTCGATTATCGAAACCACACGAATCTTTAAACTTATTAATGTGAACCCTATTGGACTTCGAACCTTTGACCAATTTTAGGCTCCGTTATAAGGACAAGTGTGACCATTGATTATTTGGAGTTTGTCATCAGGTTAAGTGTGACCTTTGACTATTTGGGCCTTGTCATCGGGCTAAGCATGACCTTTAACTCTTTGGGCCTACTCACAATGCTAAGTGTAAGGTTGAGCTCCCAGCCCGAGCCTACCCCGTCCCAACCCAAAATTTGGCCTAAAAAGCCCAACCCAACCTAGGCCCGATAAGGGTCTGAGCCTGAGTTGAAGGCCCAAACCTTTATTAGGGTTGGGCTTGGGCTTACGTCAACCCAACCCAAGGCCCGGCCCGAAGCCCGACTTATATAAATATGTGTGTGTGTGTGTGTGTATGTAGTGTACATGGTGAATTATAAGCTGACACGTGTTGTGTTAAGGGTTAAAAACATCCAAAAATCAGTTGAGATGAAAAGTAGGTGTCAAAAAAGAGACATTAAATTCAAAAACACAACATATATAAATACATATAAAAAATTAACAAACTTGAATCAATAGCTTAGTTGGTTAAAGAGTTTATTAGAGTAGGTCACGAGTTCAAATCACATCTAAAGCATTTATTTTTTGAAAACTTTATAGGCCATACCCGAAGCCAAATAAAATAACTAGGGTCGAGCTTGGGCTTAAAGTTTGTAAAAATGTTCATGCCCGAGCCCAGCCCAAACCCAAAATTGCTATATAGGGCCAAGCCTCGGGCTTACCCCAGCCCGAATCGAGCTCAGCCCATGCACACCCCTAATTAGCTTGCTTCCTCTCCCTGAGCTATTCATCCAGTGCCTTGGACTTACCCCCTA
Organism: Platanus orientalis; assembly: GCA_025762735.1. Taxonomy (NCBI): domain Eukaryota; kingdom Viridiplantae; phylum Streptophyta; class Magnoliopsida; order Proteales; family Platanaceae; genus Platanus; species Platanus orientalis. Next base: position 5,786 of record JAOXJP010081365.1, on the reverse strand, counting down.
ATTTACGAGTGTATTCAGTGATGAAGCCTGCCACTATTTGACCCTTAATGGCTCCCGGGGGTGGTATCCGATGTCAAACTCGCTCAGCTCCACTTACCACTCGACTAGTCTCCCAGAGGTCTCAGGTTTGTGCAATATGGCCCTAAGTGGTTGATCGGTGAACACCTAGATGGTGTGGGCATGGAAGTAGGGCCTTAGTCGTCAAGCCATGACAACCAGGGCGAACGCTATTTTTTTCGGCCCTCGGGTATCTTTCCTCTACTCCCCTGAAAGATCTACTGGTGTCATATATCGACAATTATACCCCGCCTTCTTCCCTGATTAAAATTGAGTTGATTGTCATTCTCGATACCAACAGGTACACATAGAGCACCTTGCCTTGCTTTGGCTATTAATTAAAGGCAAGCGACTAAGGTGGTCTTTAAGCTCTTGGAAGGCCTTACCGCATTCTTTGTTCCAACATAATGCCTTTTTTAGTAGATGAAAGAAAGGAAAGCACTTGTCTGTGGCACGAGATATAAATCTACTCAACGCTGCAAGACCCTCCCAGCTAGTCGCTACACTTCTTTGGTGTTCTTAGGCGGTTGCATGTTGATTATGGCTTTAAACTTCTCAGGATTCACCTCTATTCCCCGCTGGGAGACCATAAACCTGAGGAACTTCCCAATGGATACTCCGAATGCACATTTTTTGGGGTTGAGTTTTATTTTATACTCCTCAGGGTCTGGAATGTCTCGCTCAAGTCCGACAGGTGTTGCTCGACTAGGAGGCTCTTCACAAGTATGTTGTTCACATACACTTTGACGTTTCTCCCGATCCGATTTTTGAGCATTTCGTTGATGAGTTTTTGGTAGGTTACTCCTGCGTTCTTTAGTCTGAAGGGCATGACCTTATAGCAGTAAATCCCTCGGTCGATGACGAAGGCTATTTTCTCTTGGTCGGGCTCACGCATCCTTACTTGATTATACCCTGAGAACGCATCCATGAAACTGAGGGTTTGGTGGCTTGTTGTTGAGTCCACCAATGCGTTAATCCTTGGGAGAGAGAAGTTATCTTTGGGGCATGCTTTATTGAGGTCGGTGAAGTCAACACGCATACACCATTTTCCGTTAGGCTTTCGTACCATGACTACATTTACTAACCACCTAGGGTAGTGGAACTCCATTATAAATTGGGCTTTGAGCAACTTCTCCACCTCCTTTACAATAGCCTAGTTTCTTCTTAGGGTGAAGTTTCTCTTCTTCTGCTTGATAAGCCTCGAGGACGGGCTTATATTAATCCGGTGTACTGCTAGCCTAGGGTCTATCCCTAGCATATCCTCATTGGTCCAAGAAAACACATCCCGATTCTTGATAAGGAAACTTTGTAATTGCATTTTAAAATTTTTCAATAGGTCAAACCCCACCCTGGTTACATGCTCAGGCGTCGTCGAGTTGAGAATAATACTCTCAAGTTCCCCTCCTGGCTCTACTACTACCCAGGTCCTTTCATCTCGAACCTCTAGACTATCGATTAACATGGCCTCCTTTGGGGCCGACTCCCCTTTGAGTGAGGCCACATAACATTTCTTAGCCACCACCTAGTCCCCCCTGACTTCCCTAACCCCTCCATCAATCAAGAAACACATCAAAAGGTGGTAGGTCGAAGTGACCGCCCTCAGCCGATTCAGTGTCAGCCTTCTTAGGATGGCATATAGGCAGAGGGGCAATCGACCACTAAGAAATAGACTACCTTAGTGATCTGGCAATCACCTGTTTCAACAGTGATTGGCAAGCAGATGGTCTCGAGGGGAAGCAGACTGTTGTCCATGAAACCAACCAAGGGGGATTAGACCGGCTTGAGTTTGTCTCAACCAATACCCATCTAGTTGAAGGTTAAGAGATAGAGAATGTATGTTGAGCTCTCATTGTCAATGAGGACACGGTGTGTGATGTAGTTTGAGATGACCAATGTCAATACTAGTGCGTCATCATGCAGCTGACTCACTCCTCAGGCATCCTCTGTAGAGAAGGTGATGGGAGATGCTCTGCTTGGTTAGCCTCTCTGTAACCATCAACTGACGGTCTCTCTTCATGCGTATCTGCCTCACATGAAACGTTCTTGCTAAACTGGCCTCTCCTCCCCCAATAAGCCCTTCGGCGATTAGTCTGATTTCGTCTATTGACCCCTCAAGTCTCCTTTATTCCCAAGTTGGAGGGTCCCAACGGGGTGTCTTCTCGCCTACCCAGGGGCTACCCTGCAATGAACCTCTACAGTCACCCTTATTAGATGAGTGCCTTTTTTTGTTCCTTCAAGTCAAAGCAATCATTTGCGTCGTGGCCATGGTCCTGGTGAAAGCGACAGTACTTTTTGTGGTTTCTTTTCTCAGATGGGGCCTGGATTCTCTCGGGCCATTTGATGTTCAGGTCATCCTTGAGGTGTAGAAACACCTGCTCCACAGGGGCATTGAGGGGGGTGTATTTCTAGAACCTGCTTGGGGGCTGATTGACCCAGGACCTAGCCCCACCGTTATCATTGCCCCCTGGTCAGAGGGCCCCTTTCTTCCTGAGTAGCTTACTACTCCCTTTTCCTTTTGTCTAACTATGACCCAGCCCTAGCCTCCTCCTCTCGTCGGGTACTAAGAGTACCCTTAACATTCATGTGTTGTTGTGCCTTTAGCATAAGGTCAACCATACATCACGAGAGATTTTTTGAGAGTGAGAAGATGAACTTTGAGGGCAGTAGCCCCACCATGAGAGCGGTCATGATCACCTTTTCCTCAGCATCATTTACTTGTAACATCTCCTTGTTGAACCAGGACACATAATCTTGGAGGGACTCACCCTTGCTTTGTTTGATATTTATTAGATAGGTGGTGGGTTTTCGGTGTCTCTAGCCGCCTATGAAGTAGCCCACGAACCATCAGCTAAGTTCTGTGAAATTTGAGATGCTCCCAAGCTTTAATCTACTGAACCAGACTCGGGAAGACCTCTTGATAGTTGTGGGAAGGCCCGACACATGATCTCATCGGAGGCCTCCTAGAGGTTCATATGTGTCTTATAGGCTTCTAAATGGTCGAGGGGGTCCCAAGTACCGTCGAACATCTCCATCTAGGGCGGCTTAAACTTTTTGAGCAAGAGTCAACCCATTACCTCTGGAGTGAATGGATGATCCATCCTCTGGATGAGCATGTCGATGGTGGCAAGGCCTTCCCCTTGATGGCCTCCTTTATGGTCGTCATCTCCCTTCTTACATCCTCCATCTCCTCTTCTCAAAGGTTAGGGGTATGAACCCTCTCCCTAGGCTGGAAAATACGACTCACCTTCCAGAACCAAGATGTTGTGGCTCTTCCTACTTTATCCTCTTCCCCTTGGCCGCAGTAACAACTCCCATCGGGAGGGACATGGGGTCCCCACTGTCCCATTTCTTGGTTTTTAGGCTCACCCTTTCGACTTCTCAACTCTTGTATAATTTCCTAATTTTTCTCTAGGAGCAGTTGTATGCTCGCCATTAAGCCCTAAACTCGCTATTTGAGGACAAGCACGCGGGGTTCTTCGCGATGTCCTTCATCAGAGATGGAGGTTTTTTTCCCATCTACTCTAATGCAAGTGTCGTGCTGAGCTACCATCGACCTAGTCTTGACTATGCAGACCTTTGGTTCTTAGGGAAGGAGTTTCCCACACACGGCACTAATTGATGGTGTTTGGGAGGTGGGGATGCCCTTACACCGGTCAAATGGTCACACGACATGCCCAAGTCTTTGACGGAATGAACCTTGCACAACACAAAGGAAGGGTCAGGGAGCTAGATACCGGTGGGGTGCCAGCCTCAAGCTCTTTGATGGTTAAGTCAGATGATTAGGGATGTAGAAAAGAGGTTATCCAAATTAGGGTTTCTCATTGTCTCGTTTCCAAGTTGTTGGGCTCACCCCTTCGGCTTCTCAACTCCTGTATAATTTCTTGGTTTTACTCAATGAGTAGTTGTATGCTCATCGTTAAGCCTTGAGCTCGTTGTTCGAGGATAGCCACTTGGGGTTCTTCGGAGATGAAGGTTTCCTACCCATCTACTCCGATGCCAGTGTCATGCTGAGTTGCCATCAACTTTGTCTTAACCATGCAGACTTTCGGTTCTTAGGGAAGGAGTTTCCCACAAACAATGCCAACTGATGGTGTTCAGGAGGTGGGGATGCCCTTACACTGGTCAGATGGTTGCATGATAGGCCCAAGTCTTCGGCAGAACAGACCCTGCACAATGTAGAGGAAGGGTCAGGAGCTAGATACCGGTGTGGTGCCAGCCTCAAGCTCTCCGACGGTCAAGTCTGATAGTTGGGGGATGTAGAAAAAACGTTATCCAAATTAGGGTTTCTCGTCGGGTCATCCTTGGTGAGCGAGTCATTATCCATACTTATAGGCTTGAGTAGTGGCGTATCAAATGAGATCTTATCTGTTTCTTTCCCCCACGTTCTTCGCCATGTCTCCCCTTGCTCTTTTTGCCTTTTTCTCAGTATGTTAGGCCAACTGTAGAGAATATTCTCCCTTGGTATCATCTTCTAGGTTGTTCTTATCTCTAAGTACGAAAAGCGGGGTCTCTACATTTCTTGCTTATCGGGGATTTATGGAGATTTAATCTTTGTCGTAATTATGACTCTGTTATTTGGTGTTGAGTGGTTCAGGCGGCACCCCAAGAGTGTTTCCGAGATACTCGGTGTTTCTTGGTTGCACTTAGGTATTGGAAGGTCGTCGGGTATCCGGGCCTCTCGTCGGTGGCCTCAATATCTTTTGGGTTAGGGGACGCCGAAGATTCCCTGGGTTGGTCTCCTCGGGGATCCCTTAGGTCGATATCTTTAGGGTTAGGGCTCTGCTAGTTCATCGGGGTCAGTTTATAGGGGCCTCGGTATCTTTCCCCATCAAGGAGGAAAAAATACAGAGAGGAAAATAAAAGCGACACAAATGGAGTAGTAGCACGCCCAATTAGATTGGCAATGCTTTTTAGATCGGCAATGTTTTTTAGATCATTTTTCAACCGATGACAAGATTACATAATCGGTCAAGGTTTGTCCAATCAAAATTGAGTGGTAATATGTTTGATTTGCTTCTCTAAAGACTTGGGAGCTAAAAAGGAATTGAATTATGACTTGGCAATGACTCTAATGTCCTTTATCATATATCAGACACTAGTATTGAACCTGTGCGAATTTGCACTAACAACATAGTTTGGGTTGTATTTTCTTAAAACACCAGTTGTGAACCAGTGCAATTCGCACAGATAATATAGTTAAGAGTTAAATTTCTTTAAAAAAAATTAATTTTACTATGTTTTTAAGAAGAATAATATTCAACATTTAAAAAATTAATACTAAAATATATATTAAAAAAATAAAATTGCATGTGTAGAGGTAATAGTGTTTATATTTAAAATTAAAAATAACAATGTATAATATAGGAATAAAATGATTAATTAAGAAATAATTAACTTCTAACATTTTATGGTGATAAACTCTTTGGGTTTTTTTTTTTTCAAAAAAAAATAAAAATAAAGAAAAATGTAAAAAGGATGTACCACGCGGTATCTTATTAGTTTGATAGTTGGTAATATTAATTTTGATAATTTCTTGAGCTACCATCCATAGAAATGGGAGTTCAAACCTTATACATACTCCATATTTATATAAAATTTTTAAAAAATACATATTTCTATAAAAATGTATATAAAAACTCTATATATCTATATAACGGGATTCAAGCCTTAAGGCCCTAGCATTGGGCTCTTAAACCTTGGACCAGGCCAAGCTAGGCCGGAGTATGGCC
>JAOXJP010081354.1:0-14977 GCA_025762735.1 Platanus orientalis | reverse complement strand
AACTTTTCCTTCACATTCATTGGTTCAGCTTCATGTTCCATAATAGTAGGCTTGGAGTCAACAACTTCTACAACATGATCCTCACCCTCCTCATTAGTTGCAGGCTTGCCTTCTTCATTAGGCAGCTCTAGTTTGAACAATGTTCGATCTAGAGGTTCACTGGATTCTATCTTGGACTCTTCCTTAATTGCATTGAAGTTCTTTTCAGTCTTCTTATCTGTGGAATTTTGAACACTTTCAGTTGCAATTAATAGCACCTTCTTAGTCGACTTGAGTCGGAGAAGATACCATACATCATGGTTAAAAAGTCGTAACACTTGTGTCTCCTTATTACAAATAACTTTTTTCTCATCAATCAACCGCCTGCCTAAAATCATTAGTGTATCAGTTAAGGGAAAATTACACACTAGGCAATCAACACCGTCGAAGTACTCTCTTCCACAATGGAATTGAATATCAAAAACACGATCCTTAACATATCCACAATATATTTGATTTTTCGGATTTTGTAGAAGCTCTTCAACAAAAGATGTAGAAATAAGGTTCTGATTAATCTAACCATTAATCACTATTTTGGTTGTCTTCCCCGAAGGGAAAACAAACTCAACATTCACTATAAGAACCATCTCAACTTTTCAAGAATTCCATAAATTTCAGGGTCCTTTCAAAAAATTTCGGAGTTTAAGCCCTTTTCCAAAATTTTAGGGTTTAGGCCCTTTTTCAAAATCTCAGGGTTTAAACCCTTTTCCAAAATCTCAAGGTTTAGGCCTTTCTAGGATTTTAAGAATTTGGTCATTTTCTAAAATCTCAAAATTAAACCCTTCAAAGACACCCTTTATGTCTTTCCAAAAGTTTTAGGGTTTCCTGAGATTACAACTAGATAAGGATTACTTGTAACCTAGCTCTGATACCAAATTGATGCAACACAATAGAGATGATACCAAAGTTGATGTAGAATAATAGCCAAGAGTATCAATAAAAACCAAAATGATATAGTGGAAACAAGAAAAAAAAATAAGATAAAGACCTAATTTGAAGTTTTTCCAAACCCAAAACAGGGGATCTTGGCCTCCACCAAGCTCACGTAAACCCAAGGAATCCACCTTTGGGAAAAACCACTCCAGGTTTTTAGACTTTACAAAGGAAGAACACACTAACCAAGAGCTAGAAAACAAGAAAATTCTTTATTTCATCAATTTCATTCATTATTATAAAGTTATGGGGAGGGGTTGGCTGTCTTTAAATAGGCTTACAATCTTGAATAATTAGAACTTGCTAAAATTGGAAACTTCTTAAAATCATAAACTTGTTAGCCAAGTTTTCTAAAATATAAAACTAAAAAGCTCACTTTCCTAAAACTAAAACAACTAAAACTTGAAATTTTATTATAAAAAAAACACTATTCTCGTTTTTACCGACAGCCCCCCTTAAGTAATTTGGTCATAATTTTCCCAAATCACACCGGATTTCCGCAATCTTGGTCTCGTTAAAAAGGTAACTGAATAGCCTATTTAATTACACCAAAATCAAGACAAAATAACAAGTTTTGACCATTGAAAAAGTGGGATAAATATCAAAAACGGGATTACTCTAAAAAAACAACCAACATTTTGGCACTATTGACCTTATTACATGGACACATAAAATAAACGTTACCCCTCCCTATAAGACCCTTATTAAACCATATAACATTGCATCTTCCATAAATCATTCCATGCGTGGACCCCACCAAGGCCAAGTGTGGGTCCCACCTTGCTCCCATGTCCTCATCAGGTAGTATAAGGATGGACAGCAAGTGTGAGGACTATGAGTATATTGGTTGGAGAATACCTGTAATAGTGATGGCAGCAAACACGTAAGTGCCATACCACAGTTATGGATATCTTCCGGAATCAGTAAACAGCAAGGCTCAGAAGCACTAAATCAGCAGCAATCATTCTTGAAATATTTGAGGATCAGCAACATTGTAGTTAAGCATAAAACCAGCAACCATTCGATTAGCACTTGTCTATTCAGCAATACACTGGAATGATATTGGGCAGAAGTCACTCATGTAAGTCTTCTTCTCGATAGTAAAGCATGCATTCACAGGATATCAAATACTTGGTGACAGCAGGGTGTAGGTTCCTCCACTTAATTCCCAAACCAGGGAACTATTTCAGTACAGTCATGGGTTATGAGAAAATGGGTTTTAGGTTTTGGGTTTTAGGTGCAGAAAACAGCAAGGGTGATGGGTTTGTGTTAATCGTTTGTGTTGACTTAGGTTTTCTGACAGTAATCAAAAGGTTACAGCAGGTTAGGGATGAATGGAGGGTTAGGATTGGGTGTAATATGGTTTCTCTGGTCTGATTCAATGGAAACAGTCCAATAGGGGGTGTCACAGGGTATGGGGAAAGATGTAGGGTTAGCTTTTGATGGATTCAAGCAGAGAAGGACTGGGGAAGAACTGGCCAAGTGCTATGGAAAGGTGGAATTAGGTTTTGATGATGGAAAACTTGTAAGGGATGTGGGTTTGATGTGGGCAATGGGTATAGTGATGGGTTTAAGGTTGTAGAAGTTAGGGATGAAGAAAAAGTAATGGAATTTGGGGGTTTTCTGTGTATGGCAACAAGTAATCAAGGGAATAACAGAAAGATCAAAAGAAGAGGAAGAAGAAGAAGAAAGAAATATGGAGGCTTTTGTGAGATAATTACCTACCTTTACAATCCCTTGGACATCACCATCCTTGGGTCGAGCTTTGGCACCAAAAGCTTGAAGAGAAATCACCACCCGTGTGGAGCAAGAGAGCAGCCAAAAACATTCGTACACTTCATTAAGAAAAGAATGGGGGTGGGTCTCTTTATGTAGCCTTGATGCCAAGCACATGTCCCTTCACGTGTCTCCCTATATCTTCTCGTGTGGACCCCACCAAGCCATGTGTGGGTCCCACATGGTCTCCATAAAATGATATAAAGCACATGCTCCCAATCATCTCTATCTGGAACACATGACCTTTCCAAGCATCCTACTCGATCTAAAGGGTTAAGGGACCCTTCCTCTTACACTAAAAATATACGAGACTGCCATGTGGCTTGATGTCCCCATCAGAGTGGGTGTTGCAGAAGATTTGGGAGGTTAGCACACTCCTAGGGTTGTCTTTGGAAGGAATGGAGCATGATGTTTGGGACCGATTTGCAATTATGGGAAGAGAGAGAGAGAGAACAGCAATGCGGCATAAATGGGGCAGGGAAAGGATCAAGGGAGTTATTCACCAAAAAATAAAAGATCAAGGGAATTAAAAATTTTAAGATGGGGTTTGTCTTATGAGAAGGGGGAAGCCAATCAGGCATGACAATTGGAAAAGAAAAAACAGGGGATCAAGAGCGAGTTATAGGTGAAGATAGAAACCTTATTGTGGAAAGTAAGTGATCTAGGGAGCAAAGAAAGGTGTTTGGTGAAGGACAAGGTTGAAAAAAATAGGGCAGAGGTGGTGATCTTGTCGTAGGAATCGAAGTTGGAAAGGGTGGACATCACAGTAATCAAGGAAATCAGCAACTTCAGATCCTTGAGATGGGTGTCAGTATCGTCAATTAGAGCATAAGGGGGTGAGAATTAGTAGTGGATTTAAGTAGAATGTGATGCTAGATGGTTAGGGTCTGTAGAAGAAGAATAACAACAACAACAACAACAAGATCCCATACATATTCAAAAGAGGATTACAATACAAGAGGGGTATATTTATAAGTATGTCCCTCTTATACCCAAGTACAAGCATACCTTATATATTATACCCCCATATACATCAACACTCCCCCTCAAGCTAGTATGTAAATATTGTGCATACCTAGCTTACAAATAATCATAGAAAAACTAAGACTACATAATCCTTTAGTAAACACATAGGCTAACTAATTTTCAGTCTTCACAAAGGGAATGAAAATTTGTTTAGTTTGCAACTTCTCCTTTATGAAATGTTTGTCAACCTTAACGTGTCTCATTTTATCATGTTGGACCGGATCGTGAGCAATGCTAAGTGTGGCTTTATTGTTGCAATATAACTGCATGGGATCATGAGAGTGGAATCCTAAGTCTCTTAAGAAGACACATATCCACAGCATCTCACAAATCCCATGCATCATGGCTTGAAACTTTGTCTCTACATTTGACCTAGCTATAACTAACAGCTTCTTGCTATGCCAAGAAACAAGGTTACCCCTAATGAACGTACAATAAGGAAAAGTAAATCTCCTACTAGTCACAAATTCGGGTCAATATGTATCAGTGAAAGCCTCAACTTAAAAATCATGTCTTCTACGATATAGGAATCCTTAACCTGAACTCTTCTTCAAGTAACAAACAATACAGTATGTTGCCTCAAGATGCCTGGTTGTAGGAGTATGCATAAACTGACTAACCACTCCAACTGCAAAAGAGATATTTGGCCTAGTCAAGGTCAAATAAATAAACTTCCCTACAAGTCTCTGATATCTCCTAACATCAGTAAGTCTGTAGCCCTCATCTGGATGTAGGCAATAGTTAGACTCAATGGGAGTGCCACAAAGTCTATAACTTAGCATCCCAAAGTCTTGAAGGAGATCTAATACATATTTGCGTTGAAAAATGAAGAGACCATCCTTGGATCTAGCAACTTCAATCCCAAGGAAGTACCAGAGAGGCCCCAAATCCTTGATTTCAAACTCCTTACCATGAAAACCTTTTAGGTGGTTGATCGCACAATGATCATCACTCATAACCACAATATCATCAATATAGCTAATAAGGGCTATAACCTTCCCTCATTAATGCTTTATAAAAAAAGTATGGTATGTTTGGCACTGTTTGTAGCCATTTTTTAGCATAACACCTTGAAACCTCTCAAACCATGCTTGGGGAGATTGTTTGAGGCTATAGAGCACTTTCTTTAGATGACACACTTTCCCTTTGACTATGGATAGCAAGAAACCAGGAAGTAATCTCATGTAGACTTGTTCTTTAAGGTCTCCATGAAGGAAGGCATTCTTGACATCAATTTGAAACAATGGTCATCCTTGATTTGCAACTACTAAGATCAAGATCTTAACAGAACTCATCTTTGTTATTGGAGCAAAGATCTCCTAGAAATTAATTCCATAAGTCTGGGTGTATCCCTTGGCTATCAAACTGGCTTTATATCGTTCAACAGTGCCATTCTGTTGGAGCTTCTCTTAGAATAACTATTTGCACCCCACTGGATTCTTTCCTCTTGAAAAGTTTACAACATCCCATGTATTGTTCTTTTTAAGTGTCTGCATTTCTTTCTCCATTGCCTTTCATCATTGGGTTTGGGATAGAGCTTGAGGGACATAGCATGGAATAGAAATAAATGACAAAGAGGTAGAAAAAACCTTAAACTCAGGAAACAAAGAGTCATAGCACGCATAGTTAGCGATGGGGTGTTAAGTTCATGGTTCGAAAGATCGGTCAATCCAACCTAGGATCGGCCGAATCAAATCGGGAACTTTGATCTCGATCCGAGGCTCAGATCGGCCTTAGCACAAGATCAGCCAATCCTTTCAAATTATCGGCCAATCCTTGCAATGGATCACCCGATCTTTGTAAGGGTCGGCCAATCCAACTCGTGTTTTTTGGTTAAACATGGACTGGGTGATCCGCAATGGATCGGTCGATCCATTGAAGGATCGGATCGGGATCAGTAGTGTCCGATCCCAATCCCGATTTTTTGATCCATGCTCGAGTACAAGCATGTGTACCCTTTCTAAGGGTAATCGGCAAATGAGAATCATCTGGAAGTACAAAGGGAGCAATACCCAAAAAGGAGGTGACTTGTTGGAGAGGTACATCATAGCTAGGAGCAACCTTCTGCCTCTTTCTAACAAAGACATAGGTAAAATCTTTCACTCATTCTTTTGAGTGGGTTGCTCTCCTTTATAATAGCTTCTTGTTGCCCTTTGCCATGACATGCATCAACATGAAAGAAATATAGAGGAATAGGAAGAGGAAGAGCAGCCTCATCTTCACATACACCACATTTATCCTCCTGAATAAGAGAATAGTTAGGAGAGAAGAATGAAACAGTCTCATAGAATCTGACATCAACGGAAACAATACGCTTCCGAGTAAAGGGATTATAAAACTTGTATCCCTTCTGATTTAGAGCATACCTAAGGAAAATGCATTTAAGAGCCTTAGGGTCCAACTTGGAACAATCAAACTTTGAAACATGGGCATAACAAATGCACCCAAATACTTTAGGAAGAATCAAAAGTAGAACTAAAGAGACAAGCAAGAAGAATGGAAATTAAGAATCCGAGTAGGAAGATAGACAATAGTCTAAAGAGCATCTACCCAAAAAAACCTACGAAACATGAATAGTGAACAAAGCATAAATAATCTCTAACAGATGGCAATTTTTCCTTTCAACAATCTCATTCAATTCAATTTTCCCCGGATAGGTGGTTTGATGAAGGGTACCATGTTGAGAGAGATAAGAGGAAAAAGCATAAACACATATTCACCTCCATAATCAGAACGAAAAAGATGAATGTTAGAATTAAATCGAGTATCAACCATCTTATAAAACATTATAAAAGTAGAAAAACACCTTGCGTTTAGCATGCAACAAATAAACCCAAAGTAGTGTGAGTAACGTCGTTCACAAATGTAACCAAATAACAATAACCAAATAAAGAAGTAACAGGGCAAGGACCCCACACATCAGAATGAACCATAGAAAAAAGAGAAGTACTACTCGTACTCATAGGATAAGAAGATTTATAATGTTTTGCGAACTCGCAAGTTTTGCAACGAAAACAAGACAGAAACAGAACTACATAAACTGGAAAATAGTTTTTGTAAAGTAAGGGATGACCAAACCTAAAGTGCCACTACATAAACTAAGATAAAGAGGACGAAGAAGGTGTCTGTTATACCGAAGAGGCAAGATGTGATGTTGCATCAAGAAGGTACACTCCCACTCCTCATGACTTTTACCAATAGTTTGGCTTGTCACCAAATCCAGAAAGACAATAATATGCAGTTCAAGGACTTAATAAGATGACTAATAAAAACAAGGTTAAGCTGAAAATTAGAAACATTATGAAATATAGAGGAAAGAGATAAAGAGAGAGAAGTATCTATCTAAGCCATAAACAACGAAAAAAGGCCATCTCCTCATGAATAAAGGCTAACTCCTCATCAGAAACAACAAAAGACTTGAGCAATGTAGTAGGAGGAGCAACATCAGAAGGTATAGCTGCATATGCATTGGAATAACCCCTCGGAAGAGGACATGGAGCTACACCATAACCACCAACATAAGAACCATGCTAAGGAGGGAGAGGAATGGATTCCTGAGAACAGCCATGAAGGTCTCAACATGCCGCATGCATATGACGTGCCTAACCACAATGGTCACAGCACAATCAATCCTGGTCATCAGAACCACTGTCAGCACAGCCATGATCACGACCACCAGTACGACCACTGTTGAAGTATATTAATTTGTGTATCGCCTAATACCATAAGGTTTTAGGAGAGTTGGTTAATTCACTGTCAACATGGTATCAGAGCAAGTTTGGTCGCAAGTAAGAATCTTGGTGGAAATATATCTCCAGATAGTGTTGTGCGAGTGTGTACGTGTTATATGGACTCGCACTTAGCTCCCCAAGTGTGTTATATGGAGAGAACAGTGTTCCTCTTGAGGGGGGTGTTGAAGTATATTAATTTGTATATCTCTTAATACCTTAAGGTTTGGGGAGAGTTGGTTAATTCACTGTCACTAACCACCTCTCTATGACATAGAGGAAAGAACCAACCTCTCAGAAGCAAGGAGAGGCTGACAAAGACATAGCGCTCCTCACAATGTAGAAAGGAATAAACCTTTAAGAGTAATGGAAACGTATCATGGGTAAGGAGATGATTGCGAACTAGCTCAAACTTAGGATTAAGCGTTGCAAGAAGCTCAAACACATAGTTCTTAACAAACTTCTGAACCACAAAAGCATCAATAGCACAAAAAGCGGGAAAAGCCTCATAGTGGTAAATCTCCTTTCACAAGCGACACAAGCCAAAATAATAGGCAGTGTTAAACTGATCACCCTACTTCATCTATCACACCTGTTGATGAAGCTCATACACCTGAGCTAACCGGCCAACCTTAGAAAATATCTTCTCAAGGGTATCCCATATTTCCTTGGAAGATTACAAAAACATATAAGTGTTACCAATTGACAACTGCATAGACTGGAAAAGCCAAAAAATAACAAGAGCATCTTTAGTCTCTCACTTGGAAAACTGAGGGTCAAAAGATGCCAAAGCAGGAGTGCTCCCAGTAATATACCCCCACTTGCCACGTTGGAGGATAGACTAGTAAGCAGACTGGGACCAAGCCATGTAATTGGTACCATCGAACTTCACAATAGTAATAGGAGCAAGAGAATAATCATGGCCTTGTAGAAGTTGACCATGGCTAAGGAAAAAATGGTCACTAGCAGAGAGGAGTCAATCTAACTATTTTCAAACATGATGGCCTGGAAAACATGAACACTGTTTTCCCAAACACACAACTACACATCAGAACTCCAAAAGAACAAGTATCACACTGTAAAGGGCTTCAAAAAATAAATTGAACCATTGTCACTAGCTCAAATCCTAATAATAGAAATTACAACACCACCAGCCACAAAGAACAACCCCAAAAATTGGACAAGAACATGGCTACACACCACGGGAAGCTCCAAAATACAACCCAAGCACACATACAACACCATTAATCACGAACAACAATCACCACGCAAAGAAAAAGACAATAAACAAGAAGCAAAGCCTCTGTCCAGTAGTCCACAATATACCAAGCATAATAGGAGAGCTGTCGTACACCCCAAGAAAGAAAACCTCCACTGAAAAACAAAAACATGGTAATAGTCATATAAAAACGAGATGGGACACAACCACAACTCCAAAATGCTTCAAAATAGTAAGACAACATCAAGAAACAAAATACTTCACGGCAAGGAGGAGGAGGACATGGCTCGAAAACACAAGAAAAGGGAAGAGAAGAGCCTAGCAATAAACATGAAAGAAAATAAATCACACGTAACTTGCTCAAAACTCCATCAAACTTGATGAGGTTTGTTTTTAAAGGTTGTTAGGCCAAAAACAACCGGTCCATTACCAATCTATGACAGAAAAAACCACTAAAGAGCTTGGAATAACGAGATTTCACAAATCTGGGCGTATGACTAGAAAATCAAAGAAAAATCCACAATTCCCTCAAAACAGCTCCAAATCAACTCAAACTTGTCACCATAAATCCTTAAAATTCAAACGGCCTAAGTGGAGAAGATTTGCATACCGTCGACCCCCGCTAACGCCAGTCGTACGGACAATGGCGTCAACACACCCCTAACATCAGCAATTCTGTGAAAAGCTCAAGGTCTAGATTGTAGGTCTGGTTGGCTCTGATACCAAGTGGATTTCTATAGAATGTGATGCTAGATAGTTAGGGTTTGTGAAAGAAGAAGAGAGAGGGAAATCATATTGGGAGAGTATGTCTCTAGTCCTATACGTATGACATTTTATTCAAAAGAGGATTACAATACAATGGGGTATAGGGGGTATAATTACAAGAATGTCCCTCTACACCCAAGAACAAGTATACCCATATATATGTTTATCAAAAAAAAAGTATACCCATATATATTGTACCCTCATATACATCAACATTAGTTTGGAAAGGATATAAGGTGGAGTACATAAATTTGGTGGTGGATTCCTTCTGAGTTACCCAATGGCCTCCTTGCAAGTGGGTTCTTAATAATGAGTAGTGATGGGGGTATATAGACTAACAAAAGGGGGATGTTTGAGAGGTTTTTAGAAGAGGTGGAGCAAGTGAGAAGTAGATGGTTTCTTTCTTGGTTTGTGGGGAGAATTTCGCCAAGTGCCATTCACAAGGAGTGGAATAAGCGGAATGAAACTTTTTGGTAGTTTTGTGGACCAAAATGAGTTGTCATACATTCCACTATCTAGTATGAGATTTATATCTATCAAATTTTCAAGCCAAGCAAACCATGAGCAAATTGGACTGAGTTTTAATCTTGATGGGTTGGCTGGACTATTTCTTGCCTATGGAGAGGTTAAACCACTTCTGAGACCGGCATCTAACTCCTATATTTTTGAAATGGAAGAGATTGTAGATCAAGTCCGAAACCTTTCAAATTCCAAACTATGTGAACCATGCACACTAGATTTGTGGATATGGTGAAAGATTGGTGTACTTCCTTTGAGGTGAGAAGCCCTCCAAGTCAAAAATAAAGGCTCAAGCTAAAGTTGTTGAGGACAAGTTGAAGTGTGGAATAGTGAGGTGTTGGGAGGGTGAAGAAAAGGAAAGAATTAACTTTGAAGGAAATTTAGAAATGAGATAAAAATGAGAAAAGAAAAAGTTTGGTAGAAGAAGAAAGGATGGTAAGAGGGTATTAAAGGAAGAATATGCAAAAAATCTAGACATTGAAATGGTAATGTGGAGGTAGAAGTCTTGCGTTCAATGGCTGAAAGAATGGAACAATAATACATGGTATTTCCACAAGATACCAAAATCCAGGAGGGGAATATATGCCATAATCAGGTTGAAAGCAAGGGAGAAGGTGTTTGAAAATGATAAGAACATTAAGGAGAAGGTGGTGGAGTTTTTTTTTTTTCCGATAAGTACGATGGTGGAATTCTATAAGGTTATACACAGAATCCTATGATAAGAGGCCAAAAGTATTCTATTTACAAATGGCTCATATTTCAGTATGTCAAACAGATTGGAAAAAGCATCTTTTAGAGGATGAAGAGGTGAGGAAAGCGGTTTGGCAATTGGAGGGGGATGAAGTGCGAGGGCTGGATGGCTTTCCAATATCTTCCCATAGAATGTATTTAGGTGATAAAGGACATGATGTTAGTGGTTCAAGACTTCTACGAAAGAGGATTTATGGATAAAGGAAGTAATGCCACATGGAAGTATGCCACATTTATTACCCTAGTCCCCCCAAAAGGAAGGCATAGCAACTTTCAAATTTCAAACCAGTGAGTATGATAAGGAGCACTTATAAAATAGCATCCAAGTGCCTGGTGCCCCATTTGAAGGATGAATTGCCTTCCATTATCTTTTAAGTGCAAGGAACCTTTCTGAAGGAGAGAACAATTCTTGATGGGAGTTTTATGCGCAAATGAATGTATTGACTCAAGACTTCGAGATATAGTTCTGGATGTAATTTGGAAGTGGATTTGGAAAAGGCCGATGACCACGTGAATTGAGATTTTCTTAATCATATTTTAGGCTGGTGTCATTTTAGGGTTCAGTGGAGAGGTAGCAGAGGCTGGATGTGGAAATGCTTGATGCTTCAACTCACCTTCATTTTTAGTAAAAGTAAATGGCACTCCAATAGAATATTTCAGTTGCTCTCGAGGGTTGAGATATGGAAACCTGCTATCTCCTTTATTATTCCTCTTAGTAGCTGAAGTATTAGGGGCCATGCTTGACAAGGCGGTAGAGAGGGCTGATAGAAGGTTTCCAAGTGGGGAACAACACCTAAACAGTCTCTCACCTTCAGTATGCTGATTACACCCTAATCTTATGTATCAATTCTCAGAAGCTGACTAGATGGCTAATGTGTGTTTTGAGATATTTTGAAGCAATGTCAGGGCTGAAATTGAATTTTTCAAAAAACTCATTGATTGCATTGGATGAAGTATCAAACCTTCACCTCTTGGTTGTAGATTTGAGATGTAGAACGGGCCAGTTACCAATCTCATACCTGGGTATTCCTCTAAGGGCATTATTCAAGAGAAAAGAGCTTTGAGACCCAGCAACAGAGGATTCAAGGGTGATTGGCAGGATGAAAGTCTCAAAATTTATTGAAAAGAGGAAAGGTGGCTCTAATAAAAGCATCCTTGGCAAGCATTCTTATTTACTTTGTCTCTATTTGTCATTCAGGTTAGGTAGCTCAAAGCATTGAAAATCCGCAAGGGAACATCCTTTGGAAGGGATGGAAAGAGGAGAAAGGGCATCATTTAGTGGCATGGGACAAGGTGTGCACTTCATGCATAAAGGAGGTCTACATATTAGTCTTGTAAAAGTGATGAACAAAGCTTTCTTATGTAAGTGGCTATGGAGGTTCAGGGTGGAGGAGGAAAGCATTTGGAGAAGGGTAATGGCCACAAAGGGCTGTGAGATGGATGGGATCTGAAGGAAAACAAGAGCCAGATGGGAGGTGCACATGGAAGGGAATCATGAAACCGATCCAATCTTTTAAAGAAGACTTAGGCTACAAAGTGGGAGATGGGAGGAAGATTCTCTTTTGGGAAGACAATTGGTATGGTGATGATGTAGGATAGGTTAGGGAGATTAAGTCAAGTTGCAAACTTTAGGGTAATTCAGGTTAAGGCTGAAGGGAAAGGTACAAGGATTGGCCATGAAAATTCAAATATTCCCCTTCAAGTATGAGGAATGATCTAGGGTTTAAGTTGTGAAAAAAAACAAAAGAAAGGTTGCTTGAATTTTCGTACCGTAGGGTTTTATGTGTTAAAGGGTGAATGTAAGTAGGTTAGGAGGGATAGGAAGAAACAAGGGTTATAGTTGAAGGCTATTTAGGGTCATGAGAGTTGAAAAAATCTGGAAAAAAATAAATAATACTTGAATAACTTTGTCAATCCAAACATCAAGTTGATCCATCTTCAATCACCAAACAGAAACCACCATTCATTTATTGCACCAATAGAGTAGATAAAAATATTTGTAGAAAAGAAATAGAAGAAAAAACAAGAAGAGAAACACCTAGAATCACTCTAGGGTTCCTAGAAATCACTCCTAGGGTTTGGGAATCACGTAACCAAACAATGGTAGCAACCAACAATCAATATTCATTCCATCATGCCCCAAAACTGGAGTTATAAGAACTATGTATATGTTCCAATAGATGGGGCGTCCAGTCCTATCAGATAAAATTATGAAACTGCCCCTACACAAAAAGTGTGCAAAAAACCTATGTAACTCCCTCCCAACTTGACCAAAACCTATGGAACTTTAAAATCTACTAAAAGAAGACTCCAAGAACAAAACCTAATAATTCAAACCCACATCTAACAAGTGAAAATGACAAAAATGTTAAAGTATATTAATTTATGTCTCTCTTAACACCTTAAGGTTTTGGAAGAGTTGGTTAGTTTTAATGTTAACATGGTTATCAGAGCCAAGGCCACGAGTTCGAATCCCAGTGGAAGTATTTTCTCAGATGGTATGCGCGTGCATATGCGTTATGTAAACTCGCACTAGCTCCCCAAGTGTGTTCCAAGGAGAGAAGGGTGTTATTCCTGGGGGTGTTGAAGTATATTAATTTGTGTCTCTCTTAACACCTTAAGGTTTTGGGAGAGTTGGTTAGTTTATTGTTAACAAAAAATACCCCAGACTGTAGAAAAACCATGTAAACAATAAAAAGTCAAAGAATATAATTGATCTCGAATGAGATCCCAAGACCTATCATCATGCCATATCAAGGTTTGTTGATTAGCCTTCTTTCTCCTAGAATAGATCTCTAAATGTTGTTTAGGATCCCCATGAAGTGACAATTTAAGGAAGCATTTCTAGATATATTCACCTTGGCGTCAAATCCGAAGGCAAGGATTGCAGATTACATGGTGTGGAACCTGGGATCATCGGTGTGGCAGCCCCTATTGAGAAGATCAGCATATAATTGAGAGATTCTAAGAACTGAAAAATTGATAAGCAAATTGGAGACATGCTAGATTCGGCTAGAGCAAGAAGATAGTAGAGTATAGACTTTGGGTCCATATGGAAGATACACAATAAATCATGTTTTGAGCAGTTAGACATTTCCCAGGGTGTGACTTTGCCTTGGAAAGAAATATGGCTGTTCAATTCTTTTTGTGGACATCAACCAAGGGGGATAATATGGACAATGGACAACCTAATGAAAAAAGGTCTTCTCCACACAAATGTGTGTTTATTCTGTTATAAAATGGGGAATCCATCCTGCATTTGCCTCTCCACTGCCCTTTTGCTTGGGACGTGTGGACAAGAATGATGAAAAATACAGGCTTTCATGGGTTTATCAAGCCTTGTCTAAGGTTGGGAGACAGTGGCTTTAAATGCAGAAGGAAAAAGGATTTAGAGATTGGTTGGTGTCAGCAGCAGTGTGTTAGACGCTTTGGTTAGATCACAACAACCAGGTGTATCTCAACTATGCAGAGCCTTCTTTCAAAGCAAATAAGAGTCTAAAGGAGAAACTTTTTTTTTTCTTTTTACACTTTTAGAGTAAAGGGTGTGTAAATGTCAGAAATGGGATTTGCCAAAGGATTGTGAAAGTGTTAAAGAATATAGTCCGGTTTGAGGTTGGGTGTATAGATATATATAGATAGATAGATAGATACAGCTATGATAGCTTTTGTCCTTGTTTAGTTGGGGGATAACTTGTCCCCATTTCTATTTATTTGTTAATATATACTATTGTTAATATAAAGTTTTTTTTTTCTCATAAAAAGAAAATTGAACCATTGATCAATTCATATAAATTCCTTTCCTCATTTTCAATGTATAAGGTGATTCACAGTGGGCAGTTGTTGATTTCCTACACAATCTCATACTAGGTTAATGCGATACAGCCATGCCTCATCAGTTTTCAAATAGTCCACCATCAAAATCACTCTCATCAAGTGAACTCATCCACTCGTGGAAGCAATTTACCAACCTCTAAAAAAAAAAAAAAATGTCCCAAGGAAATAAAATTCTACAACATAAACCGGGAATCAAAATTAAGCTGAAATGCAAGTGTCGCATGCTTTATAATTGATGAACCCATTTGTAGAGAGAGATTAAACATTCAATTCTCCATGAACATAAAAAATGCAAATTTTTAGAAGCCATTATAAGAAATCATATAATCTTGCACAAGGAGATTAACAGTTACCTTGACATTGCAAGCGGTCGCGCAAGCCTTGACCA
>JAOXJP010081353.1:0-28999 GCA_025762735.1 Platanus orientalis | reverse complement strand
TTTCACTCCCCAGCCTCATCAAAAGTGCTTATAAAATCATTGCCAAAGTGTTATCGAAGATACTCAAACCCTTCATCATATCTGAACCGCAGGGGGCTTATGTTTTTGAGAGAGAAATCCTTGGTGGGGTTTTAGTGTTCAATGAATGCGTGGATGCTAGATTAAGAGACAAGAAGAATGGAGTGCTTTTAAACAAGACTTGGGGAAGGCGTATGACCATGTCAGATGAAATTTTCTTGATTATATGCTTGATAGGATGGGTTTTGGAATGAGGTGGAGGAGCTGGAGGAATTGCTGCATTAGGTTGGCTTGGTCAACAGAAGCACACCTAGTTTCTTTCCTAGTTTGAGAGGTTTATGACAAGGAGTTCCTTGTTATGTGGTGGTGGAAACCTTAAGTTGGAAGTTGAAAAGGGCAGAAAATGGATTTCCAAAGGGTTTTGAGGCGGTAACTGAGGGTTTGAACATCTCTCATGTCCAATTCGCAGATGGCAATCATTTTGTGTGATGCAGAGATTAGGCAGCTAGGTACCCTAAGATGCCTTTTAAGATGCTTTGAGGTGGTCTTGGGCCTTAAAGTGAACTTGGCTAAAAGTGAATTTTGTAAGATTGGTAAGATTTCATCAACCTAATTTGGTATCCCGTTGGGATCTAATTTCAAAGCCAAAGCCATGTGGGACTAACCCATTAGTGGATCGGGTGTGGCAAAAGTAGAATCTTGAAAAAGCCCCATTACTCTCAAAAGGTGGATAGTCAATCTTTATAGAAAGCATTTTAGCAAGCATCCCAAATTATATCATGTCCCCTTTCACAATCCTGATGCAGCACACGACCCAAAGAAAGGCTGATTGTCTGTGGATTATGGGCCACACAAATACTAGATGTGGTTGCACTTAAATAATAAACAATTAAGCACTTTAACAGATCAAGCAACTTCAATTCAGATTTACAAGTAACCCAACAGTCCAATTCAGATGCAAAATAAGGGCAGAAGATAGTTGCGTGATCTGCTGTTAGTGTAGAATCATCAGGACAGAAACCATATAGAACTATGGTCTACTCGAGAATGGGATTCTTGTGGGATAAGTCAGTAACTGATCAGAATTGATATAGCAGGGTTTAATGGAGAATAAATCTGGGCAGAATACAGGGACTGCTGGACCATACACAGAGTATGTATAGCAGGGCTTAAAAGAGTTAAAATCTGAGACAGTGGTGGTGGGATGTCATGGTTTTTGGCAGTAAACTGACGTGGGGATTAATAGAGATAACTAAATTCAGGGTAGACTTAAAGAAATGAGTTCTGGTTTGAACAGGGTGTATACTTAGGCAGGATGTCAAAGACCTAGTTCCACCAACAATGATGTAATCAGATTTTCAATAAAGCTTACCCAGATGTTCACAGTAGTCCATGGTTAAACTGATGTTAGGAAATGAGTCCAGATGGTTTTGAAATATCTGAACAATCAGCAGACCAATGTGCTTCAGAACAGCATTTGTATCAGTCACCCACATCAATAGATTTAATACAGGTCAATAGAACCCCGTTCAATCATTAATTAACACACCAGATCTGTAATTCCAGCAGGTTTGTTCCAAGAGCCTCATAACAGAAAATAGATTTGGGACCAAGCAATTAATTCTGATACCCACTTCAGTTGCCAAGACCAGTAATGGAACACAGAGAACCTTTCTTTGATGCTCCCAGAAACAGAAAATATGCTTCACAGCAGGCTGTAGTAGAGGGTGTTTTAGACTTAGGGTTCTTACAGGATTTGTAGGGACTGATCTTCGGGTATAAACATTAGGATTTCATAAATGGAAACCAAAGGAGAATGAATGGTGTTGCTGTTTCAGGATTTTAGTAGAGCTTAATTGATGGTTTAAAGGAAAGAAGCATGGAAAGGAACTAAGTGCAGTCGTGGGTTAGGGTTTATAATTTTCTGAATTTTCTATGTGAAATCAAGGAACTCCCCAAGTGAAAGTACCGCAGGTCTGGAATTATTCATGGAAGTGAAATTTTATGTTTGAAATCACAAGGGGAGGTTGTTTGATCTGGTCGAGTGGTTAGGGTAATGAGGAATTAGGGTTTGGTGATGAAAATCGGGGAGAAAGGTAGAGATGTGTTAGGGTTTAATGGTAGAACAGCAAACAACAATAGAGGAAAAAGAAGAAGAAGACCTTACCCACACCTAGGAATTACCCTACCGAGGTCAAGTTCTAGGCACAAGAGAACTTGTAAACCAACACTGAAGTCGTGGGTAGAGAGGAACTCCGTGTGGCTTCTAAGAGGGGATCGACCAGCACTTAAGTGTTAATATGTGCTGCTAACTTTGCCCAAACACAAAGACCTTACCCACACCTAGGAAAACCCTACCTAGGTCAAGTTCTATGGACAATAGAACTTGTAAACCAACACCCACCTCGTGGGTAGAGAGGAACTCCATGTGGCTTCTAAGAGAGATCAACCAGCACTTATTTAAGTGTTAATATGTGATGCCAACTTTTCCCAAACACAAATATTGTGATATCCTTAATGTCCTAATTCTAACAATTTATAAAATACCAAATAAAACAATAAAGGGACTCTAATAATCTCCTAATCAGCAATATAACTCCGCTCTTGATATTAGATCAAGTTTCCCTTAATGGTCTTCTCATGTGGACCCCACCAAGGCCAATTGTGGGTCCCATAGGGTTAATGTCCACATCAATCCTAGCATGTAGCAGTAAAAATTGTGTGAAATACTATATCTCACCCAATGAACGAAGGGGTACTGGGAATTAGGAAGGTGAGATCTCACAATCTGGTGTTGCTAGGTAAATGGCTTGGAGATTTGGGGAAGAAGGCAGTCTATGGAAAAAGTGGTTGTGGTAAGACATGACTTGGATTCAGTTTGAACCTGAAGGAGGTCCATTGTTGTCACAGTCTAAGGATTTGGAAGTCAATAGTGCCAGAGGCTGAGGAATTCTGCTAGCACATAAGATTCAAATTAGGCCCAAGAGAAGATATAAACTTTTGGGATGACATTTGGATTGAAAATGTTCCCCTCAAAGTGAGCTTCAAGAGGATTCATGCTCTAGATATTAATGTTTTGGACAATATAACTACTCATTTTGAGAGAAGAAATGGAAGTGGAAGCTGGAAACTAGAGATTAGAGAAAAATCTAAATGATTGGGAGATTGAAGAGTTGAAAGTCTCCTAGATTGGCTGAAAGATTTCATTCCAAATTACGTTGACCGTGATAGTAGGGATGGACAAAGAATAAGAAAGAAAAGTTCGTGCTCAAGTCTTTCTAGTTTGCCTTATTAACTGAACGGATGGAAGCTCCTTTTGCCTCTACCGTGATTTGGTGTTAAGGGTATCCCCTCAAAAGTGGCATTTTTTCACTCGAATTTTTTCATGGATAAAATTCTCACTTTAAATCATTTAAAGTGCAGAGGGTGGAATCTTGCAAATTGATGTGTTTTGTGTAAATTGGAGGAAGGGTGGACCACATGTTTATTTATTATCCATTCTGTATAGCTTGGGTGTTTCCTCTTGCTCATTTGAAGGTCTGTTGGATATTCTCACATGACTTTGAAAGCCTTAGTTTTGGATGGAGGCTTGAGGGCGGGGATAGGGTCTTGAAAGTTGTATGGCAGTATCTTCTGGTAGCTCTCTATTGGACTCTATGGAAGGAAAGAAACGGGAGGATCTTTGAGAACAAGATCACTAGCCAAACAGGCTTGCAGAGCATGGTGTATAATCTCTTTTGATACTGGTGCTTGATCAGAAGAGGAATTCGATGACTCGATATGGGAAGGGAGAATGTAATCTTGCGTTTTATTTGTGGTGTTTAGGGATTGGCTTCTTGTGTTTGTTCTTTTCTTGCTGTTTTGTTTCAATTTGGTTCACATTCCTGGTGAGTCCCTTTGTTTTCTTCTGAAGTTGAGTACTTTGAATTGTTTTTATGTATAAATGAAGCTTTATTCTTTTCTAGATCATGTCTCAAAGAGTACCTAAGCCTAGAGATGTTCTCCCTAAGATTGACACTCTCCATGTAGTTGTACATGCAGCTGTTAATCTATATGTATGAAAAGGGAATTTAGTTGTACTATCCAGATAGGAGTCCTGTTGGGAGAGCCATGAGATCCATTTGGCTGTGTTAAACACAGAGGTGCTAGACACAATTATGCTAGAACCTTAGCCACGCAACAGGTGCAGCTGTTATATCATATCAGGTGTATTTCTGTTTAAATACCCTGGAACTATATCATCTGATTTGATTGATTTGGCAACAAATGGTAGTTTATATTAAGCGTATTTACCAAATGCTTGGTGACCAAGGAATCAAGTATATTTAATGTCTGGTAAAAAAATCCATACAGAACAAGTTGCGAGAAACAAAAATAGAATGAGGTTTGTGAACATTTTCTTGGCTTATAGTATGGCTCTACAGCTTGGCAAGTTTAGTGTCCTACCAGAAGGCATCCCATGAAATGGTGGGCTCATCAACTATCTAATTGTAAAATTGTTGTAATGCATCTTCTGCCTTGGTCTCTGGTAAGATTTTTGGCTGACCACCTCGGACTGGCTTGATATTAGCGATGGTCCCCCACAGGTTATCACTGTTCATTCACAAATGTGTGGCAATGATGTTTGAATGAAACAGTGTTATTCTACAGTATACTGTTTGACTCTCTCTCTCTCTCTCTCTCTCTCTCTCTCTCTCTCTCTCTCTCTCTCTCTCTCTCATACACATTCATATTTCTTGATGAAGAATACATTTGAGTGATTGCTGCTATTTGATTGACAGATCCATTCAGCTTCCTTTGCATTGCCGTCATTCGTGAAGAGGGAGGTTAGCGTTCTTTGACTGTCCATCGTCGATACACGGAATCTTCGTAATATAGCTAATTTTCAAGCAAATTGTTGTCCATTTATTTATTCTGGTAAATGGAATTTATGAAAATGCTGGTATAATAGGAAATAGTCAATATGATGATCACTAGTTTGGCTTGCAGTTTTTGTAGCATGCTCTGGTATTGAGGCCTGTTGAGAATCTTATTTAATTTCTGCATGTAGTATGGATTAACCTAGAATGCCAACTAAGAACTTATAATGTAAGTCCCAATAAAAATTGCTGAGAAAGACATGCTATGAAATAATTTCCATTTATCATCATATTTCATGGATGGCAGTGATCGTGGTCAGTTTGTTTGAAAAATCCATATGTTCCCCTCAAACCTATTTTAAAATTCAAAAGCTCATACCAGTTCATCAGGATTTTTAATGAAAGCCCTAGATCAAACCAGTTACACGATTGTTTCCATTTTTATGATCATCTGTTTGGATCAGTTAGTGAGTGGGACCCATCAAAATGGGGTTTTTACTAGCTTTTATTTATTTACGAGGATAAATGTGCAAAAGTAATTCTCTGTACTCGGAACTGTTTGCAGTAGATATAACTTATTTATGAGGTTAAAATTGGGAAGATATTTACATTGTTTACATGAACTATTGTGCAATTTGTGCAATATTGCATGCACGGAGCATACCATGAATTTGTCACAAACTCATGGCATCTCTTTCCATGTGGAGGTCTCTGGGTTCAGAACATATGGTGTGGTTTTCTGTTTGTGTTAATGAAGCAGGAGGATTTCTAACACCATATTGCTTACGGGCCTTTGACTTTCCCTTTCTGTGCAATTAGAAGTTCCTTATACCAAGCTATGATGAGGAACTAGTTCAGCCTCACTTGCCTGCAACATTATGAGCCACCTTGGGCCATTTTTCCCAGAGTTTCACTAGGGCAGCCCAGTGCACAAGGCTCCCGCTAACCCGGGGTCTGGGGAAGGCACACTAATGGTAAGCCTTACCGTTGGACCAAGCCGCGCTTTCTTGGAGTTTCATGGGGAAAAACAAAAAATAGATTTGAGGCATGGAAAGTTGAGTTTCTCTAATAAAGATGGTTAGGAATTAAATTGATTTTCAATTGTTTAGTTTATAATCCTTGCAGTAGGTGCTTTATCCAAGGAACTGCTTGCATCTCTATAGAAGTTTCCACTGATTTGGTGTATAAAGGGCTGAAGCCATGTGAATAAGATATCAACCCACCCATTTTGATCTTTGAGGGCCAGGATTCAAGTTAAATGCATCTCAACTCAACTAAGCTTTATCCCAACTACTTGTGCCAAGCTACATAAATCTTTTTCTGCCATTCTACTATATCCAGGTTCTTATCTTTCGTTGTATCATTAGTCCTTTTGTTTTCTCACTACCTTGATCTATGTCTATTTTGGCTTTCTCCTTATCTCTTTAAAAGTCTTCAACATGCACTGTATCTCCCTTAAATAGTGAAGTAACTGATTTTTGTTGCACATGAATCAACCATATAATGACTGTTCTTCGTATTGTTGTCTATTGTTATAATCCTGAGTTCTTGTGAATACGTTCATCCAATCTCATCCTTTCTAGTCTTGCCACTCCATATCAACTTCATATTAGCTATGCTCATTCTAGATGTGTATTTGTTTCTTTATTGTTCATTAGTGTGCTCTATAAAAGCATATATGGTATCATATTCATCTTATACAATTTTTTCCTTTCAATTTAATGGTATGCGTATTGGACAAAATGTATAAGCATCTCATCACTTGGTCTGCTTTGCTTTTATTATATGGGCAGCATCCTATTCTCTCCTTGGATCGATGGAAATGTTCTCTTGGGTGTACCGCTTTGCAGTCAGTCTTATCTATTCTCTTATTTGTACTTTCTGTACCAAAATTATACTCCATATTAAAATAGCTTATCTAAATCCTTGATTTCAAATTTATCTAAATTGGAATCTCGTTTATACTTTTATAATTCAAAAAAAGAAAATTAGCTAATCACATGTATGTCTTGTCAACGTATTCATAATTAATGCAAAGAGATATGGATTTAATAGAGGGTGGAATGTATCCGCTCCTCTTTAAATACTGCTCCTCTGCACTGTGTCAGGGCGGGCACATCAGCGCTGACAAGTGATGTGCATGTCAGGGCTGATGTGCCAGCCCCCTGACACGGTGCAGAGGAGCGTATACAATCCTCTCTCTCTTCCTACCCACATTTGCTGGAAGCCAACTGTAGGGCCTAATTTATTTCTATCCTAGCTCTTATACTAGTTACTTCCATCATACATATTGTTAGCCATGTAAATATATTAAATGATGACCTCATTTTCCCCAAACCCACAGGATGATCTATTTATGGACCCTAACACATGATTTCTCCAAGTCAATAAAGACCATATGATTAGGGGTGGGCATGGGCTGGGCCATGGTAGGCCTAGGCCCAGCTCTATAATAATAGTTCGGGCTCGGGCAGGGGTTTGAGCCCTTAAATTTTTAATAAACTTAGGCTTGGGCTTGGTCATAATCAATTGATCGAGCCTTAGGTCGAACTTCGGGTCAACCCATAAATTCAATAAAAATTTAATGTTGAGATATAGGTTAGAACTCTAAACCTATCATGTAATAACTAATGCTTTTATTAATAGCTTGTTTGGCAGCCACATGTACTCATTTCATTTGAGTTTCTTAAAGTATTTGTAGCCATGAAGTGATGGTTTGTAATGAACTCATTCAAATTTATACTGATTTGTTAACTACAATTAGTAATGAATCATCTTAGGTTTTTCTATAAAATGAAATGATTGATGTTTTCAAACACAAATCAGTGCAAATCTTAATGAGTTCATAACAAACCATCCCATTGTGGCTACAAAAGCCTGGGGAAACTCAAATGAAATGATTATATAATAGGTGTCTGCCAAACACAGCTTAATTGAGCTACACAATTTTACTAGTTTTAAAAAACACAGAAAACTATATATATAAATTCCAAGGATTTTTATTTAAAAAAATACTAGCAAGTGAACCCGTGCAAGCCTGGGCATCATAATGATGGACCATTGTTAAAAAAGACGATGAAAAAACTAATTAAATAACTGTATAAATTTTAATTCAATTAATGTCTATTAAAAATGAGAGATATTAGAGAGACGGTTTGCTAAGAGAGATTTAGAAAGAGATTAATACATTTAAATTATAGAGCTTATATGATTTTTTGTCTAAACAAAAAGAAATAGAAAATGAAATTAGGAAATAAAGAAAAGTGCATACCTGTTGGTTTTTGTCAATAAATAAGTCTTTAATTAACATTTTTTTTTGTTCAATGGAATAATGTAGTCTAAGTAGAGATGGAGAGGAAATGGGAACAACGTTGTGTGAAAGAAAAGATGTGAGTTTAAAAAAGAAACAGAGTAAATGACATGACTATTCTTGAAGAAGGAACAAAATATCTAATATTGTTTCAATTAGGAAATGTTACTTAAAAGATGTATCTTTAAACAAAGAATATAATGAAAATTTAAGAGATATTGAGAGTTTTAGGGAGTTACGTTGGAAAGGTTGAAGTGAGATTTCAAAAATTCTTGATAAACTTATTTTTTTATGAAACAACTTAAAATAAGGAGCAAAATGAGGTCCACATGACATTTTAAAATGAAAGGAAGAAATGAATACTAAACATAGAGGGGGGCTACTCATTTCGCTTAAGTGTAATAGAAAGATTGATTCCACTAGGGCTTGAACCTAATAGTTGTTGTAAAAAAAAAACATTTTTATCAACTAAGTTATGTAATATTGATAATTTTTAAATACTTAATATATTATACATATAAAAGTTTGGACCTCTAGTCAGGACTGGACCAGGCGGAGGTAAACCCAAGCCCGGTCCTAAATAAAAGTATGGGCCTACTTTGGACCGGGCCTTTGCCCACCCTTACATATGATGTTGATTATGATATCTTACATCTCAAAGAGACCTTAAATAAAAATAGAAAGTTGAACAAAACAAAAGCAAAGCAAACTTCCTGAACTTTTCTTTGTTCTCAAACAATAGCAAGAAAGTTGGAGAAGGGGAGACATTTTTAATACGAAAGATATTTTTTCTTGTATTTTTTAATTCACAATATATTTTACAGTGAACCAAATGCAGCATTGATATAAATATTTACAAAGGAAGAAAAGTAATTAGAAGAGAGATAGCTACAACAAGTTAGACAAGATAAGAGGATTTGGTCACATATGTTTAGGCCTCGCCATCTATAATCCCAGACAGATGAGCTATTATGCTTGCATGTCTTTATTACACTAAAGTTGACTGATAAAATCCAAGTTTCATTCTGAGTAAAACAGGATCCGTGATTAGTACTTTCTGTCATAAATTGAGTTTCTTTTTCTTTAAATAAAGTTTTAGATCGTTAAGCAAGTCAAATAATTGTTTCCCTCTGTAGAGAATACATTTTCCTAAAATCCTACTGTTTTCCAACTTTCCCATGACAGTTTTATTTGAAATCAAAGCTCAAACAATTCTGTTAGCATTTTCAACAAAATCCCATATTGTTCTTTTTATCAATTGAATTTGTTTCAGAAGGAGGGAAGGAATTTGCATAGAAGCTAGATGATGCATGGGATATAGCATTTATGGTCCTCAAAATTCATACCTCACAAACTCTAAAGACAATCAAACTGTGATGACTGTTGGTGTTGGAGGATTTTTTTTTCCTCCAATAGGAAACCAACAATTTCATCCCCAGAACAGAAGTATAATCTTGGGTTTGAGGCCACAGGTCCTATAAACCAGTATGATGATCGTGATTTATCTGTGAATGGATTTCTTAAGGTTTTCCTTTTGATTTTTCATAGCATCTGAAGACGTAAATTTTTTTTTTTTTTTTTTTGATGAGTAAAAAATTTATTAGAGATTGGCCCTCATGTCTCTATTCTTCTTCTCTATCTTCTGGCATCTTGAGTTGATTG
The DNA here is from genome assembly GCA_025762735.1 of Platanus orientalis. Lineage (NCBI taxonomy): Eukaryota > Viridiplantae > Streptophyta > Magnoliopsida > Proteales > Platanaceae > Platanus > Platanus orientalis. Next base: position 19,150 of record JAOXJP010081353.1, on the reverse strand, counting down.
TTGTATTATCATGCTCTATGTAACACTAGTTTTCTTCTTCTTAGTAAGTTAAGTTATTCATAAAAAATAAAAATAAAAAAGCGATAGGGGATGGGAGATCCCCAACAATAGAGCCACCCTTACACCCCCATCCCCCAATTGAATTAGCCCAATTCTTATATCCCCCTAAGGCCGGCCATCATAGCCCTTGTCTATTTTAGCCCAATGGGTGATCCCCCCTTTTACCCTCTTGTAAATTTGGAAGGCTGGATCAACATGACTTTCTACCCTGTTATGCCATTCAATCCATACTGACCAACACACAGCTGTGGGAACAAAACGCCAAATCCTCTTGCCCAAGCAATTAAGGGAAGCAGTTCGTCATCCCTTAGGCCCAATCTAGTTGCCATGAATTGTATAGAAAAGAAAAGAAAAGAATAGAAAAAATAATCCCACAAGCAAAGGAAAGAAAAGAATCATAAGAAAAACATGAGAAAACCAACTTGTCGTAGCAATCAGATAGCTTAAAAATGATTTTTTGAGAAAATTTTGTCATGAGAAAATCTTTTCATGACAACCAGACTGGGCATTGAGGAAAGTAGCCGTGTTTTCTGGTGCTATAAAGTATAAGCTGAAATCTCTAGATATCCCGTATCGTATTTCCCAAGTGAATGGGCAGTGGGTGAGGATATGGGAGGCTGATTCTTCGCTTCTGTAACAGAATAATGCACACTTGGGAGATGAAATCCTTGCTTGCATTACCTGTCCATCATTGATAGAAAGAAATGAGTTCATTTATTGAAATCTTATTGGCTGCATTTTGAATAAGTTCATGTGTAGAATCATATATAAAAAAATTGAAAGAAATGAGTTCATTTCTATGAAATCAGTAATTGATCTAATTTTAAATAAGTTTCATGCTTGGAATCAAGTTCTTAACAGAAATGAGTTCATTTCTATAAAATCCATAATTGATCTCATTTTAAATAAGTTTAATGCTTAGAATCAAGTTCTTATGTCTACGCAGTTTGTATGAACAGTGAAGACCTCGTTTTAAAAGCTACAAAAACAAAAAAGAAATGATTCTATTTTCATATTGTTACCAAACGCCTTCTAAGAGATTGTCAATACCAAAATCAACAGTCAAAATGATTGGAACCATTTTTTGAGTAAAAATACATTGTTGTGATCAGCTGCTCATGCTGATTTTTAGCTTAGGCAATCACATGGTCCACTCTACATGACATGCGTTTCCCAGATATGGAATCCCACACCGCTGCTCTTGTAATCTCAAATCCAGAGCGAAACCAAGTTATTTAGACAGTAGAATCCTTTTTTTTTTTTTTTTTTGGTAAAGGACAGTAGGATCATTATTGGTTCAGGAGTGGTTTGCCTCACAACATCAGCAACATAGAATGGCTCAGATCTCCGCGCGGAGATTGAATTGCTGAAATACACCATCAATGCTACTTAATTTGCTAGTGGATGTGATTAAATAACCTTATGATCAACAGCTAAACATTCAGACTTTAGAGCCGTCTAAAAGTTCTATTTGGGATCTTTTTTTTTTTTTTTTCCCTTGTGAATTGATAGATAATAGTAAAGCTTTATAATTCAATTAACCGTATTGTGAAATCCTGGCTGTGGTGCTTCATTATATTTTATGAATTCCAAAGAACAAAGATTCTAAAATAATGACTTGGGTGAGTGTAGAACCTGGTCTTTTCCTCAGAACCATACTTTCTACTTCAATTTTTCTGTTTATAATGTTACAGCACCTAGAATTGGTTCTGACAAAGATCTGAGTTAAGCCTCCAATAAAAAGATGCAGGTAGCCATATGTAGTAGGTATGGCTTAAAGAGAAGCAAAAGCAGGAAGAAGATGAACATACCTGCCTCTTTAAGTTCTCATGTTACTAAAACATGGTGAGATGAAGAAAGCCATTCATATACATATCAATTTGGGTTGGTAGATTCAGCAAGAACAACACTTAATTATTATGGGCGCTTTGGGTTGTTCATTAATGCATGAGGTATCCGAGTGAGTGTATTTGCTACTGAACTGTCCACCCATAACACTTTAAGATGGTATGTACTCATAATAAAAGCTCTGTCAAAACATCAATTGAAGTGTAATAACCTTTCTTACCCTCAAAGAGATGAGGGGAAAAAGAGAGAAGCTTCATTGCACAAACTATATTTCATTAAGAGAAAGTTGTAAAGCTTACAACCAGTACACAAAAACCATCGAAGTTGTTTAAATACAAAGAAACAAAGACTCCTTGAATGAAATCTGTTGGGAGATCTCTCTCTCTCAATCTCCCAACTCTTTCTCTCTTTCTGTTTGTCTGTTTGTCTCTTAGATCTTTCCATATAACGGCATAGAGGAGAAAGAGGATGAGCACTCCTTTTCTTGGTCCCATCACTCCTTTCTACCCCTAACTCTCATATTTATTTGACTTAAATTTCAGCTAAGATCCAATCAGATTGCCACATCAAGGATATAAAAACATCCTTTCTGGACTGCACTTTGTATAGCACTATGGCTGCACATACAAGCCAACAAAACAAAGCAAACCACCTCCATTTCCTGTATATTATTTCTCTTTCTCAAGCCAAAGTGTATCCCGAGACAGATACATCGGCAGGAGAGGCCGAGTGAATGTACACAAACTCGAGGCTCTTTCCGGCAGGTAAAGAGTTGAGCCAAGATGGAAATCCGTAGGCTCCACCAGACATTGAGAGTCCCCAAATTGGACCATAGAGCTTTGATATTGAAAGTTTGATGTCCTTCACATCCTTCCCAGACATGTTGGTCACCACTGTGGAATATCTGTAGTAAGTTCTTCCTTTCGCATTCCATGATGACGTTGCCTTTTGCTCGATTGTGAATGGAGCAGAAGATTTAGCTGTGCAAGAAAATAATCTGTAAGATTACAAAACAGCTTACCCATTTAACCAGACCCATCTCTTCTCTACTCAGTTTTTCCCAGTAATCAATCCAGCTTTTTTAGCTTTTTTTTTTGGGTCAAAACAAGGCCAAAAACCCTACTCAATTGCTGAATGAAAGAACAATCAGAAGTAGAGAAATACCTGGAGCAGGAGTTGGTTTCGGTTGTGGGGTTGGCTTTGGCTGGCTGGTGATGGGCTTAGGAGCCGGAAGTACCACTGAAACACACCAATGAGTACTAACAACAAAGTAAAATAACAACTTTTTTATAAGAGAAAATCATGTAACTAGACAAATTTAATGTGAGAATTAGGAAATATATATGAACATGTACCTGGTAAGAGCTGATTATACCCGCTATGGCCACCGCCAATTCGCGCCAACACACCAAGAAGGGGAGCATTGTTGTAAGTAGCTGGCTCTGTTTGCTCATAATTGTCTCTACGATCAGCAAAGTTGTCGTAGGCATCAGGGCCGCCAACAAGAGCACCAGTTAGGAGATTTGGGTCACTTGCTTTCCGGCTAAACCAATCTCCATAACCTCCTCTGCAGCTATCAAATGAAGGGTTGACCTTAATGGAGACAATGGAGGAAGCCCGGTGATGAACTTGTTGTGGGTAGTTGCTTCCATAACCCACCATGTAACTAGTAGCTCTTGGGTTGTCTCCAAGTATGTAATCCACCTGAGATTAGCCAATCCAAAACTTCAGATCAATCACTTCCATTCATATTTTTTCAAAACAGACACTAACATGTTACTTTCTTATAGAGATACGAAAAGTCTGATTACCTGAGATTTGGCAAAACTGAGAAGCTCGGAGGGTGATGCAGTGCCGGCAGCGCACTGAAGGCTTTTTCCAGCGGAGGTGAGATAGTCAGAGTAGACAGTTAGTAGAAAAGAAGCACTACTAACAAACTGCATGTTGTTCCACCTTTGCCGGTAGAGAAGACCTCCGGGGGTCCTCTGAACATTCCGGCTACCCTTTCCAAGGCATGAACACATGAAGTACTCAGCCTTTTGCTGGTACTTTTCAAACACTGAAGCATGCTGGCCTGCCTTCCCTTGCAAGAGGAACTGCATGGGAACAAGTAGAGTAGAAAGCTTAAGCTGTCTATGATCAAAGAATGCATGAGGAGCCAACAATCCCATAAAAATGGGGTTTTTGCAATGGTTCAATCTAGAGTGCAAGGAAATGGAGCCTGTTCTTGAGTGTTAGACTTGATCTTTTGATTGAAGGGTTGGGATGAATCTGTAGGATTTTACCTTGGAGACAAGAACTTGAACCCCAGCGTACTTGACATCCCATCCAAACTCGGTCATGGCCCAACCAGTTCCACCCATGGAGTCACCATTGTTTCCGAGGTAGTTCAGGTAATACTGATCATTGGTTGCTTGATACATCCAAGCTGCAGCCCAGAGCAACTCATCCTGCAAAATCAATAGCCTTGCTCATACTCAAGCCGGAACTCAACCCAACTAACTCAAACTGAACTCCGGCCCAGCAAAAGTGTTAAAGCCTAGCTCATAAACCAAAAAGCCCGAATTCAGTCCAATTAAATAACTCAAATTGACTCAGCTCATGATAAAAGAGGGCTTTGAGTTGAAGTAGAGCTAACTCAAACTTAATATAGCCCATGGACTGTTAAGTATTAGAACTGATATATCATATTTAAAACATATATATGATATATATTTTAGGTTGAGTGGGGTCCTGCCTTCTAGCTTAGCTAAAGCCTTCCAAAACCAACCCAAATCTTATTTTGAATCTGTAACTCGAATCCAAACTCGGCTCACTTCAAAGTCACTCTACCCTAGCCCACCCAAAATTTGAGCTGAACATAATGGGTTTCAGGCCAGCATAAACCAAGTTCCAGCCCAAATATATAAAAAAAAACCTTCTTATTTTTTTTGAGGGTAAAAGAGAAGAGTGCAACACAAAGACTTCCAAGAAAGTCACCAATCCTGGTAAATTTCTTGCTAAAATCATGTTTAAGTGTGTAGGTCTGATAGGGCCCGGTGTATTAGTGCTACTACAATTGCACTTTAAGGTTCAGACCTATAGCCTCTGGTTAAAAGAGGAGGGTGCAACACAAAGACTTCGAGGAAAGTCACCCTTCCTAGTAAAATTCTTGTTAAGATCATGTTTAAGTGTGTAGGTCTGATGGGCCCCAGTGTATTAGTGCTATTACAATTGCATTTAAAGGTTCAGACCTATAGACTGGTTCAAAGAGAAGGGTGCAACACAAAGATTTCCAAGAAAGTCAGCCATCCTAGTAAAATTCTGGCTAAAATCATGTTTAAGTGTTAGGTCTGATGGGACCCGGTGTATCAGTGCTATTACAATTACAATTGCACTTAAAGGTTCAGACCTATAGTCTCTGGTTCACATAGAAGGGAGCAACACAAAGACTTCCAAGAAAATCACCCATCCTAGTAAAATTCTGGTTAAAATCATGTTTAAGTGTGTAGGTCTGATGGGACCCAGTGTATTAGTGCTACTACGGTTGCACTTAAAAGTCAGACCTATAAACTCTGTTTATTTAGTGCCAGGTTCGATCCCAGCCCCAGTGACTTATAAGCAGAAAAAAATTAGGTGTGAAGACGAATCTCGTGAGAACTGTGCAAATGGCACCAGGGTGCAGACACATCAGTGCCGAAAAGTGATAAGTGCCCCCAAAAAGGTGTAAATCACTTTTCTGTACTGATGTGTCAGCCTCTCTGGTGCCGTTTGTGCCGTTTGCACAGTTCTCACGAGATTCGTTTTCACATAATCCGAGCTCTGATGGGCATACCACGTTTTAAAAGCAAAAGAAGAAAAGGAGTGAATGTTATGGATATGGGTTAGAATACATACAGCATAGCCACTGTAAGATCTGTAGTATTTCTGTGCCACCAAAATGCTGCTGTCGTATTTGCCCCTGTATTTGTCCGCAAATTCAAAAAGCTGCCAACACATTAACAATATAAAAAAATTAGATATATTTTTAAAAATATAATGACCATAATGCCCCTAACTAGGTGAATTCAGAGAGGTAGAAGGCAGACACAACTCGAGTAATTTTAGTAGAGACTGAAGGATAATTGCCTAAAGCCAGAAAGAGTTCGATCCCAAAGTAAGGAAGCCCACGTGAATCCTCTGTGTCCACAGCCGCAAAACGGGCTGTGGGCACAGAGGATGACACGTGATATGTTTTTCGAATTTTTGACCTTTTATATAAAAAACAATTTGCTACACCTAATTTATCTGTCCTCCCGTGTCCCCACACACAAAATGTGAGGTGTATAGAATTAAAACTGTAAAACAACTTTAAAAAATAAAAGAAAGGCACCCATAAAAATTGGATTTATAGGATTAAACCATAAAAAGAGTGTTCAAATGCATATTTGCTTCCTATTTAAAAGAGGCACCAAAAAAACTATTTTTAATCCGAGAGCGCCTGTTTTAACGTTTTTAACCCTTTACGCATCACGTGTCAATCCGTGGTGTGCTTCACGCCGCAACACGAGTTGAGGGCACAGAGTATCTGTACTATACAACCAAGAGAAGTGACCGTACAATACCACCGACAGTGCCCCCACGTGGAACAACCAACACTCGCGCTTTTGACGGACGGTAAAGATCCACGATCCGTACAAAACGGAAAGGCACGCCGGAGTCTTCATGCCAATATGATCAGGGTTAAGGAAACCTTCTTTTCAGTGCTCAGGTTAGACCGAACTAACATGCGCTATAATATTCTCTAAAAATGCCTGGTAGTGAAAGTAAAAGAGGAAAAAAGCTGGAGCCTAAACCTGCTTAGCGTGGGTAAGCAGCTCATTAGCGTAAGCCCGATTATAACGGCGGAAGACCATAGAAGCGGCAGCCATCGCCGCCGCAGATTCTCCGGCGAGATCAGAGCCTGGGTTGTTTGCATCAATCTTGTAGGCTTGCCGGTTAGTCGTCATGTCCTCCGGCCGTTGCCAGCAGTAATGGTCAGTATTGCCGTCACCCACCTAATTAAACACAACATTAACAAAAAAAACATGTATTTAGTGTGGATTAGATAGAGAGAGCCCTAAATCGAAATTCCAATTAAAACTAATAATCATAAAAGCTTTCATTTTCAGTTCTAACATCTAAGATTAGAACCCAAATAAAAGAGACCCAAAAAAAAGAGGGACTGTTGGGATAAAACAGAAAGCAGAGAAGAAGAAATAAAACCCACCTCTCCATAAAGGACATTGGGTTCAGGGTGGGCTTTAATGAGGTAGTCAGTGCCCCATTTCACAGCATCCATGGCATGGCCAAGCTCTCCACTTGCAGCCATTTGCTTGCCATATTCAAGAATGCTCCATGACATTGTTGTAATGGTGAATGCCATGGGGAGGCCAAATTTCACGTTGTCCCCTGCATCATAATACCCTCCGACTAGATCCACCTGAAATGGAAGGAAAATGAGAAAAATTATGTAATTTAATCTGTAAGATTAGAGCTTCCCCAACTAGATTTGTTTTGTAATACACAGATGAGAAATTAAAGAAAAGAAATTTCAGATTTAGAGGATCACTTGGTTGCAATAAATTATAAGAAAGCAAGTCATTTGGCTTACATAAAAGAAAAAGTTAGAACTGTTTCAAAACAGAACAAGAATTAGTTCTATACATTACAGTTATTACTATACTGCACAAGTTCTTAAAAAAAAAAAAAAATCTATTCTACTGAATTTTGCAAATATATACATTCCCAGATCCGACGAGAAAGAGATTAAGCAATAAGTTGTAAAAACGATAATTAAGAAACCAAAAACCAAGAAAGAAAGTGTAGTTTCAATTACACCCAGCCGTTTTGGTGTTTACAACCAATGCAGAACAAAAGATGAAAAACCATTTTCGAACAATTGAAAAAGTGGATAGAATTATGGAAAATTGATAGTTTAATGAGCTAAAATACACATAATAATGGCTTTCCTCACATACCCATTTTGGATCAATAGAAATAGAACAGAAACAAATAAGAAGTAGGTAGAACAGAAAAAAGCAAGTCCTAGGATAGAAAAAAGAGCTTACCCCGTTGATTTTCCCATCATGCAGACCAGAATCAGCTCTCCAGTTAACTCTCTGGTTTTTAGGAAGGTAACCAGACCTCTGAGCTTCAAAGAAGAGAATGCTCTTACTCAAGGCCTGACTATAGTCATGGCCAGCAAAAGCGAAAGGAAACCAAACAAGCAAAACATACAGAAACAGAGGAGCCATTGAAGTGGGTCTCAGAAGCTTCTCCATACAACCCAAACACAAATTTCAAGGAGGAAAACCCAAATGCTGAAACAATCTGATCTGCTCAGTAAAGAAACAAGAGAGACAGATCTGTTCTGCAACTGAAATAACAACAAAATGGGAAAAGTCTTAAACTCAGAAAGAGAAACCTCTGTATCCTCTTTAAAATCCCACCACAAATAGTAATGAATTGGGCAAATGGCAATGTTGGTCTGGTTTGTCAGTTTTCTGAAAAAAACCCACCAAGAACAGAGAGGTTCAGAGCCTCGGAGAGAAATAAGAGGGAGTGGGATTGAAGAAATGTGAAGAACTCAATCCTCTATATATTGAGGAAGAGAGGAAGGTCTAAGAGCAATGAAGCTTAGCAGAGATTAATAAATGTGATTATTTTATTTAATAACAGAGTCATGTGGTAGTTTCTGCTTTTACTGAAAGGGTCGGTGCGGTTTTAATTAATTTCTAGCTGAGAATTCACTGCTACTTATTATAAGAAACTCTTCTTTCTAAAAAATGCTTTTAAATTTCTATTTATTATTGTTACATTATTTAACTTTATTTATTTTAGTAAGAGAAGCTTTGGTGGTTTTAGTGATTGTTGAAAGTCTAAATTACCAAAACAGGATTGCCAAAAGAGATGCACTGAGTCAAAAAGCACAAAGACTATTTCTTTGTGTAACATGTAAATAGTCTACAATACCCCTAAACTTTTATTGAAAGCTAAACATGTAAATTATCTATGCCTCTTTTTCTGGTTTATATATATATATATATTGTGTAACAGACTCTCTCTCTCTTTTGGCAAAATAAGTTAATAAAATTTGTCCATAAAAATGGGATATTTTATTTATGACTGTATGCCTTAATTTTTTCTTTATAGCTATTTTCATTATTTTAAATATTAGTCAAATACTTCTTTTTTTTTGGTAAAATCAAATACCCTTCAAGCAGTGTTATATTGAGATGCCCCCGACATAAATGATATTAAGTACTACAAGTTGTTTTTTATATAGAGGATTAGAACTTACCACTGAATGAGTCACAGTTACGAGATTTATCACATTAAAAATAGTTTGATTCAACGATTATTAACCATTTGAGCCCGATATATTTTGAACTGTGGTACAGTTATGTTCACAATGCAATTGAATAGTAAAAATTACATCGTCATGGCGAACTGATCAAACTGATTTTTGGTGTAGCCAAAATCTTTTATCAATGTTGGCCCCATTCCTTTATGTATGAGACACATTGTGGTTGAGGAGGTTATGTCTATGATGAGGGCACCATTATTGTATATCAAAACCCTAAAATGCTCAATTGTGGAAAATGAGGTTGAGTCCTAGTAAAATGCATTCATAAAAGATTGATGTTAAATCAAGATCAAGAACTTGTGAATAGGCTTGTGTCTTTAGTATTTCTCTATATCTGAATTGATGAAATCCATTTTGTTGCCACTACTATGAGTTAAACCTTGCTTAACTCAGTGAAAACTTATTTACCAAATATTTTCTTTTGCAAACTTCGAAATAATTTAAATTTTTAGGTTAAATATTGTCTAATATACCATTAAATTTTTTTTTTTCATGCACCATTGATTAGCAAAAAGGAATATACTTATATGAATGTTTTTTCAGAAATAACTACTATTAACAAGAAGGAATTTTTTTTTTCTTTTTTAATTAACAAAGCCTCATCAGAGCACAAAACACTAAACAGCCCTAATAAGTGAAGAGGACCAATGTTTCTCACAAAAAATTAGGTGAGAACGAATCTTGTGAGAACTGTGAAAACGGCATCTGGGTACGGACACATCAGCTCTAAAAAGTGATAAGTGCCCCCCAAAAAGTGCAAATCACTTTTTGGTATTGATGCGTCAGCCCCTCTGGTGCCGTTTTCACGGTTCTCATGAGATTCGTTCTCACATAATCCAAGCCCAATATTTCTACCCTCAGAGGTTATTTTGGTTATCATGAAAAGAAGGGGTATTTATGATGTTTCACAAGAAAATATATAATTTGAAAATTAGGAAGCTAAAGGGTAAAAGCGATTCTGACAGATATGGATTTGGGGATCCCACGCTTTTGCCCTTTATTATGATTTACTCGTTGAGCGGATCGGCCTGCCGAATAAATGGGCCATTACCATTTAATCCGAGGCCCACCTCCCAGCTTGGCTTAACTCAAATATGCCTAGGGGCTGTCTGCTGTGCCAATCACAAGAAAGAGAAGATTATTAAAGGGTATTTTAGTAAATAAATATGAAAATTTAACATGTGATTAATTAAAAACCCTTCTACCCTATAGAACAGGATTAAGGTGTATATTTCTTGAAGTAGGTACAAGGTAGAAGGGTGGGCTTTTTTTGGGGGAATATGGGCCGTACAACTGGCACATGGCTTCTCAGCACAAATTACGCCGGTTTGATGATTCCATCCGGCATCAAATCCGCTGCATCGCTGTAGCCCTAAAAAACCACATAGGAAACGAAAATGGCCGTTGGTCCCAATTTTCTTACAGTTAGGTATAGACAACTGTCGTATTAACTGTCGCTGCACCGTTGATTAATTACATCAACTTCCCTCCCTCTCTTTCTGCTCCATCAAATTTACCAATTTAACCTTTACATGATTTTAACGTGGAACTCTGTGCATCACTGGACTCGAACACACTCGGGATCCGGAGGTCTAGAAGTCCATAGCTATCATGATGGATTGACACGAGGCAAAGTTGTGAATTTGAGATCCTTTTTTCAGGGATGCAGAAAAAAAAATATGGATTTATTTAAATTAAAAAAAGGCACCGACAGGACCCGGAAGGAGGGAAGTGCTACGGTAACAATTAGTCAAACACAATGGCATTTCTGTAATTTTATTCGAAACAAGGTTTACGTTACGGTGATGCACTTCAAATTTTCAAATACTGAAAAGGACTTATCTATACGAAAAGAAAAAGTGATTTTCAAAAAAAAAAAAAGAAAAACATTGTCAAAGACTAGTGTTCCCCGCCAATCTACAAGCCCAAACTTTATTCCCCAACCGCAATCAACGGCCAAAAAAAGTAATTATATTTTATTTCCTTTGTTTCGAAAAGTGAAATTCAAGTAAAAGTCAATCCGGCAAGGCTCCGCAATAACCGGCTGGCGCCAGTTCTGTGACGGCCACGGCAATCTTCCCACTCCTGCCACCACCGGCTGTCGGGCGTAGACTCATGGGGGAGCTTTGGGTCTTTGAGGAGGAAACCAAACACCAGCAAATAAGGTTAAGGCCGTACCAAAAAATTCCGGGATTTTTAAAGGGTGTCTGGGCTTTAAATCTTTCCAGAAATGAGATGCCTTTGTTTTCCTGAGAACCAATTGTGAACGAGACCCAAACAGTCTTTCTTCTCTTTTGTAACCTTTTTCTCTTTTTCTTTATCCATTTGCACTTTTTTTTTCTTTCTTTTTTTGACTGGTTTAGACTGCCTTTTGACATGTTGATGAGCATTCACATTGAAGGAATAGATGAGTCGGCTCTCAACGAGAGTCATTTCACATTTGAGGTGGGGCTGTGGAAGAAGCACAATGGATCAAGGGTCATCCCTCATAGGCTTTGGTCTTCAAGTTTTCGGTTCATTATTCACCGCATTCAGAGGAAACCTGCCTGATTTGCTTATTCAAGTTTCTTAAATCAGTTTCCATTTCGTGGCTTATTAGCAAACTTTGGTGCGTGGTTGCTCGGAAGCATCCCTTATTAAGTCAACTAGTTGAATGTGAGTTAATGAGCTGCACCCTTTAGCTTTATTGATTCCAAGGGGTTAGGTATGGTTATTTGGTTCGACTGGTTTGGACCAGGTCCACTCAGGTCTGGTTGGAACTATTCGTCCTTATCCGAGGAAGGTAAAGAAAAATTAAAAGAGTTAATTAGCCAAATTCTGTGAGTTAAAAAGAAGAAAAAGAAACCAAGATTGGGTTAGGCAAGTTGGCACTTCACTTAATTTGTAGAACTTCAATCCAAATCAGGAATAAAACCTATGTGTTGGTCAAGACAGCCAGCTATTCATAACCCCCAGTCAATTTCACCTTAACAATTATTTTGGATGAGTACTAAGGAGCATTAGGCTTTAGGTTTTCTTTTTGACCATACCATAAAACTAATATGTTTAATCCTACTAACCAAAATGGTAGTTAGGCCTAGAGTAAGATGTTTACTTAGCACTGTTTATATCTCAAGGAATCAATTCAAGAATCAAACAATATGTTGAGTTTGGCTTTCCTAGCCGTTGGATCTTAAGAGATCCAATCGTGGGCGTTAAAGTGGAGTTAAAGAGTTTTTTTCTTAAAGGGAGTTGTTGGTGGGTAGGATGAAAATCCTAATTAAAATGAAGAAAAAAAAAATCAAAGACGAAATAGAATGAATGGCTACAACGTTCTTGTGGGATTTTCTTCAAAGGTTTGAGGGTGAGAAAGAGATGGTGAACAAGGGGAAAATATGTGGGTTTTGGGTTTGCAAAAAAAAAAAAAAACATTTTTTTGTACGGATTTCACATTTTAGAAAGTTGATTACTTCTCGTGGATATAGGCATATTTTCAAACAATGTAAGAATTTTCACCTTGTGTGATTGTTGATTTTTTTGCTATTGTTTTATTCTTTATTGCATAAATCATGAGTGGTTTAGACTCATATCTTATTACATTGAATTTCAGGGTTACTTCCACTGCACCAACACAATACATTGTAGATCAACTAAATTCCTAGTTGGATCACCTTCTCAATGCTCTTCTCCTTCAAATTCAGTTTTTTTCGCTTGGTAACATACCAAATTACCTGAGTAAACACAAATCCAATTGAATTGAGGTTCTGAGTTTTCAGACACTGGTAGTTGGTGCAATTTCAGCCAAATAGATTTCCATTAAATCTATCTCATTGGTTGGTTTAATGGATTAAAAACGTTAAATTTGTTATGTGCCTTACATGGATAGTCTCTCCTAGGAACCCATAACACCATAAATAAAAGAATAATGATGTTCTGTCCAGGATTTGGTGTCTAAGATGGTGTCCAAGACCCTAGGAAAAATGTATATTCCATATTCAAAAAATGCATCACCCACCCATTTTATTTTATATGAAGTCTCCTGGTGTCCAAGACACCATCCTAGACACCAAATCCTGGACATAACATCATTTCCCTAAATAAAAATAAGATATTCCAACTTAGCAAACCCAAATCTTGTCCCATGCAAGAGATATTGGCTTAAACTATTCGCAATTTATGCAATAATAAATATTAGAGCAAAAAAAAAAAAAAATCAATAAACACACAAGACGAGTGTTTTTATGTGTTTAGTTCTTTATCCCATGTTCATGGGTGTTTACCTGTTCTTCACTAAAAACCAGAGAAATACAAATTACAGTATAATGACTTTTCCAGTTTTTTCAATTCACTCTTAAGTCCCCAAAAACCAAAAAGCCCGTTACACTAATAATTCTTTCTTTAAACCATGAAAAACACCTTTCTCACATTGTCAGAATTTGAAGAAGAATTATGGTTTCTTACATTGAACACACACTACTACAGTCCTCTGCTCTACCAATTGAGATAATGACGATTTTACATTGAACACACCCCCCCCCCCCTAAAGGAGAAAACGTCATGAAAAAAGAAAGAAAGAAAAGCAACTATCATTTTCTCTTAGACAGGGAGTCTCTCTTACTCGTCCAAGGAAACCAACTTCTAAATTAGAAGTCTGATCTCATCCGTTGATTTGCTCATCAGCCCAATGGTTGAGACTTGAGAAAGCCAAACACAACAGTAAGTTAAGAGCATGAAATGTATAAGGTAACCTAACAAGTTCCTGCAACAGATGAAGAGCTAAAATTTCGTTATAACCACCATCCTAAAACTCTATGATTCAACAATTAGGAATTGACCAATCCACTCATATCAGTAGAATTCCTCTTTAGACCATCCTCTACCTCTGGCTTTCCCTCTTAACTCATAAGTTGTGAGTCCATGTGAGTCACTGTATCTCCAACATTTTGAGATTGCAACCAATGCTTAAGAATTGGAGCTATTTCACTAAAAATTACAATAGCTGTGGATGCTACTGTATAATGTGGGTTATATTTGGTGTTCAGTAACTAGGTTTACCTCAGTATCTTTTGTATATACATGCCAGCCACTCTACTAACAAGCCAGCTCACTGTTTTGTTAAGAGGACTGCATGCATCTCTATGAGGGCCTATAACCTATTATGACTGATAGAGAATCAAAACATTGAGAATCAAATATCTGCTTACCTGTCATCAATTGGCTTACAATGGCGTGAAGGGCCACATTTGTAGCTAGGTGTTGTGACTGCCCTTGTACCTTGGCCGCCTCTTGCTTCACTACATTCAAAACTAGGGCTGTCTTGAAAAAAAAATCTATAATTTCGTCAAGATTGTCCTGATCGTGCGCATTCATGTTTAAGAGTGGTCTCTATTGCATTTCTCTTTATTAATATCATTAATGTACACATGTCCCTTAAATATATTTGGTCTACCATAAAACAATTGTGAGATTACCAATTGATGACGTTGAAAATAAATAATTCTATGGTTCTATGAACAATTTTACCACTTTTATGGTAACATAATTCAATTATGTGAGTTTAATGGTTAATTATCCAAAGACGAGTTTCCTAAAAGAGAAATAAAATGAAGGAATTGAGAGAATAATTTTCAAGAAGCTCCATCCGCTCACTACTGCTGAGGATTTGGTAGGTCAACTTAGAGAGTGGCTAAAGTTGGAATGACATCAGGGCCAACACATCAGTGCCAAAAAAGTGAAATACATCCCCAAAAAAATATATATCAATTTTCAGTGCTGATATGTCAGCCCTAATGTCATTCCAACTTTAGGCACTTTGCAAGTTGTCGTATCTACTCTCAGCTCTCATTACATCAGTCCCTCGTTTGGATAGTTTTCCCCCCAAAAAAGAAAGAAATGGTGATAAAGTGGAAGAGTGATTAGACAATAGAGTTACATAGCTAACTTAAGACTGGAGCATTGAACATGTAGTCTGTCCATGAGGTCGATTGTTCATGTCATTCCGTCGTGTCTAAAGATGAATCTAATGTGGGCTGGGATTAGGTACGGATGCTTTTCCTGATGTCATTCTATCAGTGTCGAAAAGTGACTTTCACTTTTTGGGGAGGGTTTATCACTTTTAAATGCTGATGTATCTACCCCTGATGCCATTTTAATACATCAGAAAACCCGATTTCCGTTCCAATCTAATGTGGTTTGAAAGATTGCAATTCTTTTTATCGAGCCTATGGAGGGCCATGAAAGTCCCACTCCCTCTAGGAACGGTGAGGATTTTTTACACCAACGATAACCTCCGCCGAGTTCAAGGGGCAGCCACAGCAGCGTCAGAAGTGACTTACGCACACCCCCAAAAAGTGAAAATCACTTTCAGCCTTGATGTTTTCACCCGTTTGACCATCAGTGAAGGTTAGAGGGGGTTGACATTCTCTGAGACGCCCCATGAGGCAAGACACATGGGGGAGAGGCCCATTCACTTTTGGTCCAAGGCCCCACCCCCATGTGTCTTGCTGCACGAGACGTCACACAAGGGGGCATAGCAGAGGATATCGTGCCAGAGGAGGATAGGGTTGGCATATAAAATCTAGGCCATCTATGAAATAGGAAAATCAAAAGCAATAGTAAGCATTGACCATCCTTCATCGAGATATGAGGATAGATAGTGGGACACTCCTTCAAATAAATTGATTCCACCAATTTGTTTGAAGATCCATCAAGTGAGGTTTTACTTATTTATTTATTTATGTAGGGTTTTGTAATGGCACAATACCAAGTTATAAGAGTAAAACATGTCCTTGAGCAACGATAATTATAAAAAACTTAGATTTGAAGTTGTGCACGGTAATAATAGAAGAAAACAATATATAAACAACAATCACACGTAAATAAGAAGACGATTTATGTGATTGATTTGGCTTGAAGCCTACATTGCGAAAAATGGTAAGCGAGTTTTCACTATAAAAAACACACAAACTACAATATGCAATGCAATGACATGAAAATTGAGAAACCCCTAATATAAACGGTTGTGCCAAAACAGCATAGCAGAACAAAACACAAATTGGATTTAAATATGCGATGCATGAAAGAATACAAGAAAACATAAAATGACAAAGAACAATCACAAGATACAATATTTAACGTGGTTCGACAAACCTGCTTACATCCACGAGTGAAGACGATCAAAAACTTTTATTAAAATGAAGAACAAAAAGATTACAAAACGCACAACGACGGGTTCCAAAAATCAAAGGCAAAACCCTACGAGCTCTTCAAACATCAAATATGTTCTTCCTTCTCTTACAAAAGTCTTGACTTGTCCCACAATCAGCCGTAACCACAAAAAACCCAAATTTCTTTATATATAGAGATATAGAGAAACCCTATTTATCAAAAGTAGTTCAAGAGTCCAAAATTAAGCAAACATCTAATACAGATGGGTTGACAGAGTTTGCATGGCTCACACAATCGTGTGAATCCAAGACACTGTCCAACATAAACCCCCCTTAACATTAATCTCCATAAGTCAGATCCGAACCCCAAACTGGATACAAAATACGAGTAAAATTTTTTTGCGTTGCTCACCTCTCATAAACAAGTCTTATTCAGATTTCTTTGGATAGTCATCTAGGTTACATCTCAGGTTGAATTCAAGACATTAACCCAACATCATCCTTTACACACACACACACACCAACAAAAAAAAAAAAAAAAAAAAAACAGCATTCATGTTATACTTCCATTTATCCTGTTTATTTTATTTTGTCGAGTTTCATAAGTTTTTTGGCTTAGAAACTGCAATCAAATTGACGTGATAACTCTCAAACCTTTGTCGATAACCAAGTTTTCCATATTTTAGATTTTCCGATTGTAAAGTATTTGTGTTAAAATATGGAGCCTGATTCCGCTTGATTAACAATTAAGAGTATTGTTGATTGAGGAGTACTATTTGTGCAGTCTCAAAATACAAGATGCCCTTGGTGGGCGGGTTAAACTCAGTGTTAAACTCGTCAAGGGTGCAAGGGCCGACATGCCCTTGTCGAGGATTTGGGGGTGGAACCCCTCGCTGAAGTTTTTTTTTAGGATCTTTTTTGGGATTTTCCTTCTAATTTGTTAGCATAAAAAAGTTAAAACCCATGTTTCAAAAAAGAGTTTTTGAGAGAACAAGAGATAGTATCTGTAGAACAACTCACACGTCTTTCCTTTGAACATATATAGTGGAATCAGTGTGAGTTCGAGGATGTAGATAATCTTTCCACTGTCTTGTGTGGTTGCTCTTGTTTTTTGTGCCTTTCCTTTATAGTTTGGTTATAACATTTAATTATTTCCATCAAATCAAATATAGAATCTGTCACATTTTAGTATTTGAGTGTTACAAAATTAATAATATCTTGGAAATATATCTAGCCGTTATAATGGTTGTAAGGCTGAATAGAAGTCAAAGTCAGCATCATTGCCCGGTTAATTTCACCATTGTAATATTTGTTTCTCTCAGTCATGACTATTTATCACACTTTTACTATAAATATAACTAGCATAAGGTTACTTGCAGACAGCATGGCACGTTGCGGAATTGCTGTCAAAAGAGCTCAACCCTCCCTCCTGTGGAGACTAATAAGCCGCATTCACCCACGCAAGGGGGCAATGGCTATAATGTTTCTTTTACGGTCAAAATAATAATAATAAAAAGATTAGTAGTGGTAAGCGTATCCTAACAATTAGAAACTTTCTTATCCATGTTACATGTGCACATGGCACCTACTGGAGACACATTGACCTGAAGTTAGAGATGATATGTCCATGTCCCCTCTTGAGAATGACACCCCTATCCCTACCCATCAAACAGGATTTGGAGGACGTCATAAAGATACATACCTCTCTCTCTAACTGACTAGTTGGTCCACCGTGAAATCACCTTCGGTAGCAATTGAATGTCTTCGTTCCCATACCATATTACTAGTGACCTATTGATATTTCCTATTGATTTGTTGGTGGGAATGACATATTTGGCTCCATGTTTGTACTTGGGAGCTAATGTTCTGTCCAGGATGGTGTCTTGGACACCAGGGGATGACACGAGGAAGAAAATGGGCAGGGTTAGATGAAATTTTAAATTCCCACTCATTTTCTTTCACGTGTCATCCCCTGGTATCCAAGATCTGTTTTAAATGGAAAGATCTGTTTTCTTTATTTTCATTTTAAAGTTGATCGTAGTGATCAATCCATTAAAGAATGCTTGTCTGTGTTGACACAGACCTCTATTAGTGTGCCATTGATTGACACATGATTTATTTTTTTTGAAATTGGTATCTTTTTCAACACCTATTTTTTCAATCCCAACACTTTTGGGACGTTTTTAACCCCAAAAACAACACATGTCAACTTTTCATTCAGCTTACACACTACAGACACATTTTCATCACAGAATATTTTCTTCTTTTTATTTACTTATCTTAGGCATCATTCATGCTACCTAAAACCTTTTCCTAACGAATTATTCATCGCTCACTACTTGGGATTCTGCCGATTTCTTTTTTGGGGGTTAAAAGAAAATTGTGGAAGACGGTAAAAGTATTAGAAGGTCTTGTAGCCAAGGGTATTATACATGGCTCATTAGGAGGCAACACAAAAGGGTGATAAATCCCAACCTGGTTTACTTTTGGGTCCGGTTATGGCTGAGTGTTTTCTATCCCAACCCGAATCAGTCTGCCTTGGACTCAAACCAACCCAGTTTTTCAGAAAAGGACTCTCCAACATCCAAATTTTTACCCTCAGGATTGGATGAGCCCCCTTAAAGAACGCCTAAGGTGTCCGCCTTGCATAAGGGCAGATACAGCAGCACAGAAAAGTGAAAAACATCCCTCCCTCCCTCCCCCCCTCCCAAAAAAAAGTGTAAATCACTTT
>JAOXJP010081342.1:0-14977 GCA_025762735.1 Platanus orientalis | reverse complement strand
GATTTCAATCATGGGGTACTTACACATTGAGGGGGGGGGGCAATTGATTCCAATCAAGCATGTCAAGCCTATTATTATTACAAGGATACTCACACATTGAAATCGCATCCACATAAATCATATTGTGAGTTAATAATAGTGCAAATTGAAATTGTAGGATTTCGATATCTGAAACCAATCCTAGAGGGGGGTGAATAGGATCTGGCCTTAATTTAAAATCTTTTAACTATTTAGCCCAGTTTTTAATTCTATTTAATTTACTTAAGTCTCAAAACAAAATTATGACTTAAATAAATTAACAAGTGAATGCAAATATACCATGGGGTTCCGTCGTTCCTTATAGTTGCCTATAATAGAGAGAGGGCAAGGAAATTAGTTTCACTTCAAAATTTGTCTAAAGTATAAACAATGTAAAGCAAGGCAAATAAAGAGTCACACCATAACACCAAAAATTATAGTGGTTTGGCATTCCAACTTATGTCAACTTTCTACCAATATTTTATTTTAATAGTTTATCATAAACTATTATAGGATGAAATATCAAAACCTGAATTTACTTATGAGTTGCCCACGTGAACTCCACATGCTTTGTAAGTGTGACTCCAGTGACTCCATTTGGTCCATTCAATTCAGTAATTTCATTGAATTTCATAACTCCCACACTTGGCTCTGGCAAGTGTACAATGAATCCGGGTGAATTTAACTATAGATCCCAACCTTTAGGAAGAATGAAGACTTTTTTCTTTGGTTCAAGTTGCCTCTTCGTAAGTGAATTTAACTATGAATCTCACCCTTTAACTTTCACAGATGTTATTTTGGCTTTAGGAAGCTTACAATTAGACATTGGTTAGGATTTAACTATAGGCACAACACAAGGTCAAAGGCTCATAAGAATGTAACTGAGTTAGGCTCAATACCTCACACTTTAGCCTTGATTTCATAAAGATTTAACTCTCAATTCATTCACTATCATTATTATACAAGTCATTGGGGCTTAGTCCCGCATTTATAGAGTGCCATTAGCATGCTTTAGAAACTCACAATGGCTATTTTCCCATAGTAAAAAAATATAACCGTTCGAAACTAATTAGTTTTAATTTTTCAAATCTGCCTATTTTGAACACTCGAACTCAATCTTGGAGCACTCGAACTCCATCTTCGAGCGCTTGAAACTTTAGTTTTCGAGTGCTTGAGAAAAAACCACTTCTAGTTTTTCTAAGCTTCTTAGTTCGAATGCTCAAACCTCCCAACTCTTTAATAATTTGACTTTTATTTTAAAATGTTTTCAAAGTTTGGATTAGTTCGAATCCATATTTAGATTTACTTATTGTCATATTTTGGTCCATTATTTGGTCCACACTTGGTCAGGCTTTCTCTGTCTTGATTTGGGTCAACTTAAACCATCCTATGGTTCATACCTGAACTCCAAACCTTCTATCATTTTACCTTGTGTGCATTCGACTTGGCTTCTTGAGACTGCATTGTTTAAGACATCTTGTGATCTTAGTGAAGCTTGAGTCCCTTGATGCTTGCAGTCTTTCCAGCTTTGAGTTCTCAAAGCTTTAACTGAAGTTGTCTTGAACTTACATAGTTTTACTATTACATACTTGGTTCAATACAATGACCATAATATACAACATGCACTTACAAGTTTTGAAATCAATTAACAGTACTTACAAAATACCTAACACAGATCATCAAGCCAACTGCATTGGTTGACCGCATGTCAGCTTCCAAATATCAAACAATTGTTCGGCCGTGATAGTGAAAGCATCACTGCAGTTGTCAATCAGCATTTTGAGCCTTGTAAACGATTATCCATGGCCCTGGATATAATATGAGAATATACACAAGGACACTCCAAGCTCCATGTGAAAGGCGTAGAAAACTATGTGATTTTTCTTGTAGAGAACGCACTCAACTTTGTTGCTTACTAAGCACACGGCCACGTTCAAAAATCATCTTGAATCCAAGAAACGCAATCCAACGTTTACCAGAGATGGAAGAAGCTTCAAACCAGGGCAACCCACCACCCCCTAAGCAGGAAACCTCAGGGGAGAAACAGCTAGCCATGAATTCTACAACCTACTTTCACTTCCAGCCTCTGACCCCCATCTGGAGATTGAGCCCCTGTGATAGCGGCAGCACACTATACGATTCATATGAGCTCAGGGCAGTAAGCCACCAGCTCAACTGAGCCTTACAAGGTTCACAGGCACCCCCATCACTTTACTTTCACCCGTCGAATTCCCCCTTCCACAACCCTTACCGCCGATGTCTAGATCACATGTACAGGGAAAATGCCAAGACACCAAAGAGAATCACAGGCTCACAACTGGTTGGTGAGACCGTCGATGCAAAGCCAAGCAGCCAGAGTACCAGAGGTTTCATTCCGCAACTATGGAAGAAGCTCAAGCGGACGTTTCTGAGGAGCAAGAAGCCATGAAGCTTATGCATGTAGTCATCTGTCACTCTGTAATTCCATCCAGTAACATTTGATACTGTGCTGTCGGATGAAGTTTCGTTTGAATGTAGTAACTAGTAACATAATGTATGTACAGGGTCTTCCAGAATACCAAAATATATATATATATAAGCTGTGGCTGTAATGCATACAGCCATTTGCAACTTCAGACAACTCCTGAGAGAACCCATAAAAAAAATCACTATAAGAGGTAGATGAAAACTATGTTTTCAGCCACTCAATTTGTTTTGTGCTTTCCCTAATGATTCAAGGCCACTTAATGAGTCTTGAAGCCAAGGCAAACACTGTACCAGGAGCCCCATATCACACGGCTTTGTAAAAAGCCCAACTGAGCGTTTTTAGTAGTAAGCAAGCACAAGGCATAAGCATGTAGTCACAGCTACAGAGGTCATTTAACAGTTAAAATCATGCAGAAATGCCGAACATCCAAGCTTGGTTAAAATGACAAGTTAACAGTGTAGATGGTCCAAAATTTAAACAGAGACAGGTGCAAATTGTTTCTAGTTGTGTATGCAAGCAGCATTCTCAACTCAAAAGTAATAGCAGATCAGTTATGTTTCCGAGTCGCACAAACAGGCCAAAAAAATTCCTTGAATATGTATATTCTTTCATTTGTTTGTACAGAAGTATGCATGTACATACCGGCTTCAGCTAGAAGCAGATGTTCCATTTAGAGGATTTTACAATCAAAGATGTGTGAGGCAATATACTGAAATGAATAACAATTGCAAAATAGCTTCTATACCTAAACCACACCAACAAACAACCATGATAGAGTTCTAGGAGAGCCTCAACGCCATATCCTGAAGAAGGGCTCGCTTCTGGGGGGCAGTGATAACGCGGTTGGTTTCGGCATTCTCAAGTACATCAGTTATTATGGCAGCTGCATGACCAAGAGGCTCCTCAGACACCCTCTTCAACATGAAGGCCTGTGTTATCAGTGAAAAAAAAAAACAACCAACAATGAGACAAAACCGTCGTCGTTCAGAAACAATTGCTTTGTTATTAGATGGATCAATGGGCCAGTGTGTGTGAAACACCCAATAAAGTTCCACATGCACCACAGAAAATTAAATTAAGAAACTTTAGGATCCCAATTGTAGACTGAAACAAATATTTAGATTCTTTATCAAGGAAATATAACAAGCTAGTAAAAAGACCAAATCAAGCTCTTTCTCTTTATAGTAGCCAGGTAAGCTGTTCTATATGCATGGAAGCCTGTTTACACACACTGGTAAATACGTGGAAGCTGATGTGGCACCTTTAATGGGTCCAAGTGTTTCATCACAAACTCTCTTTCCATGTGGCAACTTTAAACCTAAACATAGGCCTTTGCCAGATGGCAAGCAATGTTCACTGATGCAGGACTAAAAGGGAATGATATGCTGCTTTGATACCAAATTGATGTAGGACCAAGGGGACAAAATTCGGACATTCTCTTCAAGTGCTTTGCTACCAAATTGTAGGACCAAGAGAGAAAATTCCGATATTCTCTTCAGGTTAGGGTAGGTTTAATTTATATTTGTCGGTTAAAAATTTCAGCGGGATTTTGGTAAGAATACAGTTTTTAAGTGTATTTAAGTTTTGAGTTTAATGGTAGTGTCTAGGGATTAAAATAACTAAGATTTATAAAGGATTAGGGAAAAGGTTTATAAGATTAGAACTAAGGTTGAGAAGTTGAAAGAAACTAGGCAGTGAAACAAAGGATTTGTAGTTAAAAAAAAGGGAAACAAAGAAGAATAGAGAAATAAAAGAAGATATTAACTAGAATCACATTACTTGCAGCTGTTTAACAAAGTTCTATATTATTCATAATCAAACACTTCCAAATCCCACTCTAACTAGACTTCCTAATAAAAATAAAACTCCAAAATAGTTAACTCTCGTCACCAGTTGATACCCTGCCAGTATTCTGACCATAACTTTTCCAAATCACATCAAATTTGCATGATCATAAACTGATTTGAAAGGTTGGCTACTGAATAACCTTTCAAATGGCACCAAAATCAAGCCAAACAGGTTAGTTCTGATTAACCAAAATAAGGCCTAAAGAGAAGTGACAGAAATATAACATTCACTTTCCAAAAAAAACCTAAAGAAAAACCACAAACTGAGAGACAAGAAACTAATACAAATCAACTCAAAATTTGACAAAATTTAAAATTGTTGCCAAAACAACTAAACCCAAAAAAATAGCCAAAATGACAAGCATAAATCCATCAAATTTGAGTACAGGCAGTTTTGCGTCCAAGATCATTTTCCCTTGGTTCACAAAAATCGACCTCAAATGTTAGTGATGAAGGATCAACACCATGTGATGATTTCAAAGGGCTTAACCAAGTATGTTCTCCATGATATCCTATCAATTAGCTTTGTGACTTGTGAAAAAGCTAATCATATGTTTCTTTGGGTTGTTCATCTGGAATCACTTCAGGGCAAATTGAACAACAGCTCACTAACTTCCTTGGGCACATATCAAGGAGTTGCTCCCCAATAGATTCCTTCAACTCATTCAAAAGATAAGTGTTAACTTCATCATCATCTTCTACACAGTACACTTCACGCTTTATACCATCACAAACACAATCTTCAAGCTCATATTGTTTATTTTCTTCTAAAGCTGAACGTAGCATTGGAGTAGGTTGTTGCAGCTTTTCTCTAAGTTGATAACACATCACAAGTATGAATCTGCAAAAATGTGTGCATCTACATCATAAGTAGCCTAACTTTCTCTAATCCATTGCATGCCTATAGTCTTTCAATGAAAAAATCGCATTCAGCACCATCAATATAGCTCCCTTGTTTGAAATAAACAACAAAAGTACAAACCATTCATAATATTCATAGTATAGTTGATCAACAACATCTTGTAAGATCTTATCAACAAAACTTGTGAAAATCAGGTTCTTCCTCTAGCTATCGCTATTGCTTTGATTTATCCTTCCTCTTGACAGTTCTTGCATCAAAGGTATGGGGAATGACATGGTCAGGGAAACTATTCCCGTGATCAAAGGTCTTCCATCAGATGGACGACCTGGATTTGTGATTCCAGCCCTCCACGTGGCAAAAAACTGTCAATGCAAGCTTCAAAGCCCACTGTGGCATAAAAAAAAGAAGCGGTGTATCTCATGTACATCATTACACTGTACAATGAGGAAAGAACATTTTCCGGTACGAAAAGAGGAAAGTAAAGCTTTCCAACTTCAAAAACTGTCCGATCTCAACCCATTCTGAATGAAGATTTGGGCTCTAATCCACTCAAATTCTCAAAAATTCTCTAACCACTAAACAACATTCTTTCTGCATCTTTATGACATGTATATTTAAATTTCAATACAAACCTATAACACTTATTTTCACCAAATGGTACCATTCATGTACAATGATCAGATAGGCTTCAAATTACATCATCATTTTCTTTGAGATTCAAACCTATACAGTAGGTCTCCTTATAATAAATAATTTATGAGGAAATAATTCCTAATATCTAATAACACTTTGAAGAACCAAATCTGTTCCATGGTTTATATAATATCAATAATCATCTAATAATATTTGAGGAAAATTACAACAAATCATTAGATATTCTAATTTATTCCATCCACATGAATTATTATTATTATTTTTATGAACTATCCACATGAATATATATGTTGTATATCGACATAACATTATTAGCTTAGTAGTTCAAACAGTTAAACTAAAGTATGAAATTAATTCATTCGTCATAATAAAATGATTTGGCCATTATTTAATTTATACAGGAAAGCAGAAAGGAGAAAGTTTGAGATACTTAAGAGGCATTTATTATCCCTACCCCTACAAAAAACAAGAGAGAAACACCATGTCTTTCCAAGTAGTTGGGAATTGGGATAAGGCTGTTCTTATCATTATTGTTGTTTTAAATCTCCTTCCCAATCCCCACCACCATCACGTCATCCCTCCCTTGCCCCTTATTTTTCATGTCTATTGGTTTGGGCAGTTGCCAATATTGATTAATCAGTCAATAGTGGTCTTTCAATTAAAAGATGTGTGAATCCACAACCAAAGGTTACAACAAAAAAGACTTCCAACAGTCATCAACAATTGGAATATCAATAAATAGATGTTGAAGTAGTGGGGTAATATATATATATATAAGGGTATAAGTGCCAGGGAGTATACTTAAGGTATCTTTGGTATTACTTGTATACTCTACGGGTGTTACTGGTATTGTTCCAGTATACACCATTTAAATAATAAAACTAATATGTATGAGAGATAAACACCCATATGATACTACCCTACGGCTCCTTCCTCTTCTTCCCCTTCTTTTCTTTTCTCTCTCTTTTCTTCACAAGTTAATCTACACAAAATAGATCCATACTCATATTTTACCTGTATTTCAACTTGGTATCAGAGTAGGGAAGAACCGCCTGGAAGGAGTCGTTGATGTTTGCAATCCTAGGGCTAACTTCAGCATCCGTACAATCGACCAGGGTGGTTCGATCGAAGATGGTTTTTCGTGTAGTATGATTTATCAGGATTTTTCATGCAGTTGAACTGTTTATTTGAATATTGGAGACATTTTTTAAATGATTTTCCTCATAAAATCGAAGAAAATCCCATTTTGAGTATTTTTTATGCTACTATCAAATCGGGGCTTTTCGCCAAATTTGGCCACTAAGGATTTAGTCGCCCTATTCATATGAACCAATAGACATTAGTTTTGCATTGTTTGGAAAATGAAGTAGTA
This sequence comes from Platanus orientalis, assembly GCA_025762735.1. Taxonomy (NCBI): domain Eukaryota; kingdom Viridiplantae; phylum Streptophyta; class Magnoliopsida; order Proteales; family Platanaceae; genus Platanus; species Platanus orientalis. The sequence continues at coordinate 7,757 of JAOXJP010081342.1, read as the reverse complement.
ATGTTTCATCTACTATGTCTTTATTGTTTGTCTTTCATGTCCCAAAGTTTGCAACTAACTTGTTGTCCATTAGTTACATTACTTGTAATTTAAATTACTAAGTTGTCTTTTTCCTTATCATTGTGTCTTTCAGGACCAGGCTTCAAAGCAAACGATTGAGAGTGGTCATGTAGCTGATGGCCTTTACTTCTTTGATGCAAAAGTGGATTTTCCATTATCTACGACGTATCAGTCTAGTTGTAGTATGAGTAATAAAGATAGGTTAATGCAATGGCACAATTGTATGAGTCATTTGTCTATGTCATCTATGAAAATTTTGTTTCCTGGTCATCTTTCGTCTGATGATGTTTTGAAGTTAAATTGTGAAAGTGCTGGTTGTCTAAACATGTTCGAAACTTATATCCTCTTAGCAAAAATAAAAGTTATGTTCATTTTCAATTGTTCATTATAATGTTTGGGGACCATCTCCCACTACTTCATTATTTGGTTTTCGTTATTTCGTTACATTTGTTGATGATTGAAAACGAAATGATGGATTCTATATTTTAAAATTTTCATAAAATGATTCAGACCCAGTTTGAAACATCCATTAAGGTATTACAGTCTGATAATGGGAGGAGAACATATCTTCTCATTTGCAAAAATATTTGGCTACGTGTGGCATTGAATATCAGACTTCTTACATTGGGACTCCACAACAAAATGGAGTAATTGAATGTAAGAATAGACATCTCCTAGAAGTTACCAAAGCTCTCATGTTTAGTATGAATGTTCCAAAGACCATTTGATTTGAAGTACTCCTTATTGCAGCTTATCTGATCAACCGTATGCCTTCCAGAGTCTTAAATTTCAAGTCTCCCATTGTTGTCGTGTTCCTAGATCGTCCTCTTTTTCTAGTTCCTCCAAAAAAAATTGGGTGTGTATGCTATATTCACACATAGAAGGATGATAGGACTAAACTAGATCCTTAGGCAGTCAAATGTATGTTTTTTGGGTATCCTTCAACTCAAAAAAGATACAAATGTTATAATCCAACCTCTAGAAAGAAGTATATCACCATCAATGTTACATTCTTTAAGTTTCTTCTATTTTTTTCTTCCTCCTCGGCCTCTCTTCAAGGAGAGTGTTTAAGTGAAGTGAGGTCATGTCTTCCTTCTTTTTTGCCTCTCCCAACTTCAATACATCCATCTACTTTTGATACTCCTTCAGGTAATGGGAAGGATCGTCAAGTGTATTCAAAGAGAAAGGACATAGTCAATCTTCCACCTCCAATCGCCGCTTCGGATCTACGTAATACCCCTTTACATTCTGAATTTGATGACAGTCTTCCTATTGCCCTTTGTAAAGGAAAACGTCTTGTACTAATCATCCAATGTCTAACTTTGTTTCTTATCATTCATTAAATCCTTCCTACTTCCTTTGTTAATTCAGTGTCTTTTGTTTCTATCCCTTCCAACCTAAGAGAGGCCATCTCCTAGAGTCAATGGAGCGATACCAAGGTTGAGGAAATGCAAGTTCTTGAAAAGATGGAAACTTGTGAATCTTTCAATAGGGAAGCAACATGTAGGGTGTAAGTGGATCATACTGTAAAATAAATGGCGGATAGATCTATTGAAAGATATAAGGCAAGGCTAGTTACAAAAAGATATACACAAATACATGGTATTGATTACTAAGAGACTTTTGCACTAGTGGCAAAAATAAACTCAATCCAAGTTTTGTTATCTGTTGCAGCTAATAAGAGCTAGCCACTTTGGCAGTTAGATGTAAAGAATACATGTCTTCATGGTGATCTCTAAGAGGAAGTGTACATAGTGCTACCTACAAGCTTCAAAATTTCAGACAGTGAGGGTAAGGTGTGCATAAGGCTATCAATTGGGCCGGACTGGCCCAAAACCAGACATGTCCGGGCCAAAAAATAATTGGGTTGGGCTGAGTTGGGGCCCAACTTTTAGGCCTAAAGTGTTATTCGAGCCAAGTTTGGGCAAACTCAAGTTTAGGCCGAGGCCCAGTCCAACCCTAACTAGTTAGCAAATAATAATTATATAATTATATGTTGATATTAGGTCTTTTTTTAATTCTTGTTGGATCCATATATTTTTAACAAATTTACTATCATCAAATAGTTCAAGTGTTAACTGTTCAAAAAAAGCCATATAATATGCGTTTAGAGGCAATTATGGTCCTAGAATCAACCCAAAAATTAAGAAAAGAGTTTTAATTCGAGCAGCCCAAACTCAACCCAAAGCCCGTTGTTTTAAAATGGGCTGATTCCGAACCCAACTTTTAGGCCAGAAGTTTTATTCGGGCATAGTTCGGGCTCAGATAAAACATTTCGAGCTCAGTTCAAGCAGACCTTGGTCTGGCTCAGCCCGGCTTGATTGACAGCCATAGGTGTGCAAGTTGAAGAAACCTCTATATGGGCTCAAATAGTCACCACAGACCTGGTTAGGAAGATTTAGTGGAAGCTTAAAAGGGGATTAGATATAGATAGTCTCAGGCTAATTACACACTAATTGTTAATCATACATTAAAGGGGGCAGCTATGGTTATTGGTTATGTGGATGGTATAGTGATCATGAGAGACGACTCAGAAGAGGTACAACGGTTGAAATCTCACTTGGGTAGTGAGTTTGAGATGAAGGATTTGGGAGTATTGCAGGTTTTTTTTTTTTAATCAAAGTTGCTCGTTTAAGGAAAGGTATATTCATTTCCCAAAGAAAATACATCCTAGATTTGCAGAGACAGTGTTATTGGGAGCTATACCTATAGAAACTCCTATTGTAGTAAATCATGAACTAAATGATCAGGATGATAGACCCCTCATTGACCCTGGAACATACCAAAGACGTTGTAAAACTCATATATCTTGCTCTCACATGGCCTGATATAGCCTTTGTTGTTGAGGCGGTCAGCTAATTCATGCATGGAACTCCCCATCTAGAGACTACTTATCCTATTCTGAATCTGAGATACTTAAAGTCAGCTCCAAGAAGGGGTTTATTGTTTTCTAATAATGGTCATATAAGATTTGAAGTATAAACAAATGTCCATTAGGCAGACTTAGTCATAGATAGAAGATCCACCTCAGGTTATTGTTCTTTGGTAGGCGGGAATCTTGTAACATGACAGAGTAAGAAGCAATAAATTGTGGCAAGATTAAGTGCAAAGCGGAATATCGATCTATGACACATGGTGTGTATGATGTTCTATGATTGCAAACTTTACTCAAGGACATAGGGTGTGATGTATAGATTCATATGAGTTTATATTGTGATAATAAGGTTGTTATTAGCATTTCTCATAATCCTATGCAGTATGACCGTACTAAATACATTGAGGTGGATCAACACTTTATCCGAGAAAAGTTATTGTGCAAACTGATTTGTACCCCATTTGTCACTAGAGAACAACAACTTGCTGATGTTTTAACCAAGGGAGTAACTAAAACACATCTTATTGAGATTATTAGCAAGTTGGGTATGTATGATATCCATACTCCAACTTGAGGGGGAATGTTGTAGTGGCGTAACATATATGTAAGGGTATAAGTGTTAGGGAGCATACGGTATCTTTGGTATTACTTGTATACTCTATGGGAATTACTGGTATTCTACCCGTATACACCATTTAAATAATAAAACTAATATGAATGGGAGATACACACTCATATGATTCTACCCTATGGCTCCTTCTTCCTCTTCTTTTCTTCTCTCTCCTCTTCACAAGTTAATCTACACAACAGATCCATACTTGTATTTCAATTGTAGATTGATGCAAGACCAAAAAGAAATGATCTAATGTTCTAATACAAAGTTGATGTAGGACAAAGGAGTGAATAATTCTGATAGTCACTTCAAGAATTAGGGTAGTTTTAAGATTTATTTGGAAGAAACCTAGGGTTTGGTTATAAAGATAGGTTTGAAATTCAATAAAACTTTTGACAATCTAAGGATTAAGAACAAAAAAATGTAAAATGAAATAGAGAAATCCACAGTAAATAAAGAAAACAAAACAAAAAAAAAGGATAGAGGAAGAATAAGATATGCAACTACAATCACACTAGCTGCTACATAGGAGATTACACCTAGGGTTCAAGGCAATCACACCTTGTGACGTAGTACAAGAGGTTTGATTGACCAACAGGCTTTAGAATTCCCACACAACAAGTTTTGTAGGCTATGATAACGGTCTTATAATAGGGTTTTAATCGTATGCTTCTAGGCAACCTAAAGTATAAAATAATGGTCTAAACAGGGTACAAAAACAGGCTAAAAAGGGGGTCGAAATCTGAGGTAATATATCACGGTTTTAAAGAATTTACCAAGCTGAAATTTTCAGGGCAGCAAGTTAACAAAGAGAAAAAAGAAGAAAACAAAGAAGAATAGCTTAAGAGAAGAAAAATGTAAGAGATTAGGAGATAGTTGTACCTGTGGGGAAATCACCAACCTCATAACTTGAAAATCACTAACTAAGTCAAGCCTCAGGCACCAAAGACTTGAAGACTCTTCAAGTTTGAAGAAGAGAAAGACTTCCACTCATGGTGAGCAAAAAACTAACCAAAAAAATTATTAAATCCATCATATCAAGTACAAAAACATGCAGCCCATATATAAGCTCACAAACTCATAAAAATAGCAACAAACTAACTTAGAAACTCCTAAACTACTAACTTGTTACCTAAGACCTTCTTAAAGTCAAAACTATTAAAAACTTGACTTTCTAAAAACAAAAAATGTTAAAATCAAGCCCTTCTAGGGGATTTCGTCCAACACTCTTAGTGGGCTCCACTTTGACTTATAGACTCTCTAAAATCATTAAATATCATTGGCAATAGTGCCTTATTACACAAATACCCAAAAACAAAAATTAAAATGACCCCCATATCCTAGAATCTAATAACTCATAAATTATTACGTAAAACAATAAAATAACTCAAAAGACTCCATCATGTGTCTCCATGAGCCTTCTTGTGTGTCTTCATGTGTGGACCATACCAAGGGCCATGTGGGCCCTACATGCTCTTCCATGTCCGCATCAAACCCCCTTGTTCGAAAAAACTCGATCTCGAATTTTGTAAAAGGAGACGATCAACATGCTTGGAGAACTCGCACTAATCAACCACGACACATATCCTCCAACTATCAAATTGTGATGTAAACATGTCCTCTTGCAAGTGTCTAATGTAAGAAAGACCTCAAAGTAGGTAATCGTCTTCTGACAAGCAACCGATAATGTAAACACCTCTTAATACTCTTCATGATGACTATGAACAGGCGCAATAATTTCAAGAGTCATCACAGAGTCAGGAATTGACATATTAGTGATAAAATGCTGAATCTCACTCAAATCTAGAACTGGAACATTATCAGATGGCTGATCACAAACTAGGGTAACAATGTCTAGAATCGTCATAGACTTTTGGATTGAAGTGTTTGCAAAGAGGGTCTGACTTTTGCTCTGAACTAGAACTAGAACTAGAACTGCGTTAGGTAGCTGGTCACAAAAAAAGGCAACAAAGAAACACTCATCTATAGATACCACTAACTCATCAAACTGATCTTCACTAGTCACTTTAGTCTCTTCCACACTACCGTCTTCATCTGTAATCTTGGATTCAGTTTCTTGTGCTTCCACCTCAAACTTTTCTTTCACAACTTGTGTTTCATCATCATGTACTGCAATCTCAGGCTTTTCTATTACACTCAATATTCCTTCTGCATATACTACAATTTCAAACTTGGATTCATCCACCTCTGCATTCTTCTGTTTAATAAGAAGTTGGATTTTATCACTGATGGCTTGTAACATCTTTATGTCTTCCAAATATGACAAGTTTGAAAGAAGTGGTCTCATACCAAAAAGCCTGACTTTAAATTGATACCATGCACTCCTTTCACAAATCTGAAGAATATTAGATGCTTTGTTAAAAATAATTATCCTTCCATCCAACAATGTCCTTCCTAGTATCACTAGATGATCCTCTAATAGTCTTTTGTCCAAATAACACTTGGCACCACCAATAAATTCTCCGATCTCAAACTGAACAATAAAGTGGTAATCTCTATAAAAACAACATTATCTTGTTTTGTGATATCGAGATAGCTAATCAGCTGCACCAGGAGAGATATATAGTTATCCTCATACTAATCACTAAATATAAAATCAATGCTGAAAATTTTGGGTAGGAATACCAAAATACCCCTAAACATGCGTTAAAAAATTCTGATTTTTTGTAGGGTTATTCTTGAGGTCAAGAGACTACTCTCCCAAATTTTAAAGAAATCGGAAAAGTTTTGGTTAGTGAATTTGTATAAAAAAACTTGATGGTTTTGGGTGAAGACTTTACACAAACACCTAAAGTGTGCTCTTGGGCTGAAAATAAAGACTGATTCAAGAGGTAACCAAGGGGGTTGGCTACATACCAAAGGGCTCCTAAGAACTCCAACTATGTAAAGACAAGTTGAAAACCTGGCTTTGATACAAAATTTGATGTAGTATAAGATGTTTGACTGACCAACAAGCTTTAGAATTCTCACACAGCAAGTTTTATAGGCTATAATAAAGGTCCAGGGTATGCTCATGGGCAGACTAAGGTATAAAATAATGGTCTAAGCGGGGTACAAAAAAAGGCTAAAAGGGGGGTTGAATATGAGGTAGCATATCAGGGTTTTAAAGGATCTACCATGTTGAAATTCGTAGGGCAACAAGTAAATAAAGAGAAAGAATAAGAAAACAAAGAAGAAGGTAAGAGATTAGGAGATAGTTGTACCTGTGAGGAAATCATCAACCTCACAACTTGAAAATCACCAACTAGGCCAAGCCTTAGGCATCAAGGACTTGAAAACTCTTTAAGCTTTAAGAAGAAAAGGAGTTCCACTCATGGTGAGCAAGAAACTAACCAAAAATTTTATCAAATCCATCATACCAAGTACAAAAACGTGCAACCCATATATAAGCTCACAAACTCATGAAAATAACAACAAATCAATTTAGAAACTCCTAAGCTAGTAGCTTACTTGCTACCTAAGACTCCTAAAGTCAAAACTACTAAAAACTTTACTTTCTGAAAACAAAAAGTGTCAAAATCAAGCTTTTCTAGGGGATTTCATCCAATACTCTTAAAGGGCCCCACTTTGACTTGTTGACTCTATAAAATTACTAAATTACCATTGACAATAATGCTTTATTACATAAATACCCAAAAACAAAAATTAAAATGACCCCATGTCCTAGACTCTAATAACTCATAAATTATTAAGGAAAACAGTAAAAAAAACTCTAGAAGACTATTATGTGTTCTTCAACGTGCCTTCTTGTGTCTTTATGTGTGGACCTCACAAAGGGCCATGATGAGGTAACTCTTTAGTGGATGGAGAAGTACAAGACTTTATGGAAGCCAAGACCAAGGTTTTTGAAGAGAAATAAGTGACAAAGTTGTTGCCACAATTTTTAGGCTTTATTTTAGTGTTTTCTTTATGTTTAAGGAGGGTTTTAGTAGAAATTTAATGTAATAAGACCATTAGAACCAAGTTAGAAATTTGGTAAGGAGCTAGAATTAGTTTAGAAGAATTTTATAGGTGTTATTATATTTTTCAAAAATTTTTAAGAATTTTTTGGGTTTTTTTGGGTTAACCATACAAAGGAGGGGGGTATTTTGATCAAAAAAAAATTTATATTATAAATAGGTCATAAAGACCTCTTGTATGATTAATTGAAAAAAACTTATGAATTGAAGTTGTCTTAAACCTCACGGT
>JAOXJP010081331.1:0-14977 GCA_025762735.1 Platanus orientalis | reverse complement strand
GTTGTGTTAGTGAACCCTTTAATGACTAATCAACAACTACATAATTTGAGGGTTAAGATATTCCCTATTTTTATTGCCAAATACTCTGGTTGGGAAGAACACATCATTCTCCTCCAACTAAGATAACTGAATCAAACTTTATTTATGAATTTCCATGTGTAACCCTGAACCCCTAGTGTTCATCTCCTAATTTAATTCAAAACTCTTTAGTTCATTTTCATCATTTCTTTAGAATTAACTTATTTAATTTTTTTACCTTAAGGTCACAATCAAACTCTCTTTTCTTAATTCTTGCTAATTTTCTATTCCATTTTTTTCTCTTGTGGTTGTTTGTTCTTCAGTCCCTATGGATCAACCCTAATCTTATCAGGTTTTTATTACTTTGCTACACCCTACACTTGGGGTTATTCTGCTATAAGTAGTGTGCTCTTTGGAGTGCATTATTCATAACGTAGCAACGAGCAGGCCATAATCTAATGAGTAAGGATTTATACTCTGCCTCATTATTGGTCACCTTGAACTCGAACTCGATGGCGTACTCAAGCTTAGTTGTTTTTAGTGTAACCAAGATTCCTCCTCCAACAAACTTGCTAATGGAGGAGCCATCAACATAAGCATCCATGTCGCTTGGGTTGCTTCTGCCGTTCCAGGTTGTTCTTCCTATGCCCGAGCCTCACCATCTAGCATGTGAGTATACTTAGTGATGAAGTCAGCAACAACGTGCCCTTTGATAGGTCATTGAAGGTGGTACTCAATGTCAAATCTGCTCAGTTCGACCGACCATTTGACCAACCTCCCTAAGGTCTTGGGTTTGTGTAGTATGATCTTGAGTGGCTGATCAGTGAGCACTCGGATGGTGTGTGCTTGAAAATATGTTCTCAGTCAGTTGGTCATGATTACCAAGGCAAATGCTAACTTTTCATCCTTTGGGTATCTTTCCTCAGCTCCTCTAAATGCTCAACTAGTGTAGTACACAGGCATTTGCACCTCATTTTCTTTTTTGATTAGCAACGAGCTAATAGTCATCTTTGATACCAATAGATAGATGTAAAGTACCTTGCCTTGCTTTTGTTGGTTGATTAACAACAAGCATTCGAGGTAAAATTTAAGATCTTAGAAGGCTTTGTTGCATTCTTCATCCCAATTAAACCCCTTCTTTAGTAGACAGAACAATGGGAAGCATTTGTCAGTAGCACAAGATATGAATATGCTCAGCGCCATAACCTTCGTGCCAGTTGTTGTACTTCCTTAGTGTTCCTTAGGGGTTGCATCTCAATTAAGGCTCTAACCTTCTTGGGGTTTGCCTTTATTCCTCGCTAGGAGACCATAAACCTGAAGAATTTCCCAACAGACACACCGAATGCACATTTTCCCAAGTTGAGCTTCATTTTATATCTCCTCAGTGTTTGGAACATTTCGCTAAGGTTAGATAGATGTTTTTCATTCAAGAGGCTCTTCACAAACATGTCGTCTATGTACACTTTGACATTTCTCCCGATCTGATTTTTGACCATCTCGTTGATGAGCCTTTGGTATATAGCCCCAACATTATTTAAGCTGAAGGGCATAACCCGATAATAGTAAAGCCCCAAATTAGTGATGAAAGTTGTTCCTTCTTAGTTGGGCTCGCACAGTTTTATTTGATTATATTCCAAGAAAGAATAAAACTGAGGGTTTGATGGTTGGCCGTTGAATCTACTAGGGTGTTGATTCTCAAAAGAGAAAAACTGACCTTGGGGAATGCCTTGTTGAGGTTAGTGAAGTCAACATACATCCTCCATTTTCCATTCGACTTTCACACCATTACAACGTTTGCCAACCACTCAGGATAATAGACCTCCTTGATGAATTAGGCTTTGAGCAGCCTTTTCACTTCCTCTGCGATGGCCTAGTTCCTCTCTGGGGTGAAGTTTTTTTTATTCTACTTAACAGGTTTTATAGTTGGGCTTACATTGAGCAGATGCACTTCTTGAGTCCCTAGCATGTCATTATGTGTCCAAGAAAACACATCCCAATTGTCGACAAGGAAGTCCTGTAATTACTTTTTGAATTCCTCTAATAGGTCTAACCCTATTTGAGTTACTCGGTCAAGGTGATTGACATCGAGGACAACTTCCTCAAGGTCTTCCCCTGGCTCTATAACAGTCCGATTCCTCTCATCTTGAACCTCTAAGCCATCAATTAACATTGTTTCCATTGGGGCTAGCTCTCCTTTGAGGGAGGCCATTTAACATTCTTGGGTAGTCACCTAATCCCCTTTGACCTCCCCAACCTCATCTTTAGTCAAGAACTATATCAAAAGATGGTAAGTTGAGGTAATTGCCTTCATTTGGTTCAATGCCAGCCTCTTGAGTATGATATTGTATGCCAATCGGCAATTAACCACTAAGAAATCAACCACCTTAGTGACTTGCTTGTCGCCCTATTCCGATAGTCACTGGTAGGCCAACAATTCAGATGGAGAGTAGCCTATTACCCATGAAGCGAACCAAAGGCGATTGGACTGGCTTAAGTTTATCTCACCCAATGCCCATCTGGTCAAAGGCTAGGAGATAAAGGATGTCCACCAAGCTCCCATTGTCGATGAGGAAGTGGTGGATTTGTAGTTCAAGATGACTAGGGTCACCACTAGCGCATCGTTGTGCAGCTGACTCACTCCTCAGGCATCTTCTTCAGAGAAGGCGATGGGGGAATGCTTTATCTTATGCTGCTTAGTTGGCCTTTCTAAAACCAGTATCTATTGTTCTCTTTCAGCATGTATTTTTCTAACATGGGATTTTCTCGCTAAGTTGGACTTCCCTCCTCTGAAGATCACCCTGATTTCGCTTATTGGGCCTTTAGGTCTTCTTTACTCTAGAGTAGGGGAATCTAGGTGGGTGTCCTCCTGCTTGGCTAGGGGTTTTCCCTCCATGAACCTTTACAATCTCTCTCGTTGAATGAGGACTTCTATTCTCTCCTTTAAGTCGAAGCAGTTGCTGGTGTCGTGGCCATGGTCCTGATGGAAGCGATAGTACTTGTCTTAGTTTCTCCTTTTGGGGTGGGGCTCGGATCTTCTTGGGCTACTTGATGCTCAGGTTGTCCTTAATATCCATTAGTGCATTAAGGGAGTATAATTTTGAAATCTGCTTAGGAGTAGGTTAATTTGAGGTCTTGCCCCACCACTATCGTTACCCCCTTAGCACGGGAGCTTCTTTCATCTCGAGGGGGTTATAGCTCTTTCTTCCTTTTGTTATATTGGGAAGCAGCTCCATTCTCCCACTCTTATCAAGCACTGAGGGTATTCTCAATATTCATATGTTGTTGTGCCTTTAGAATCAGGTTGGCCATGCATGAAAGCGGGTTTTTCGATAACAGGAAGAGAAACTTAGAGGGTAGCAATACCATCATGAGGGTAGCCACGATTACCTTCTCTTCAGTGTCATCAACCTACAACATCTCCTTGTTGAATCAGGACATGTAGTCACGAAGGGATTCGCCTTTGTTTTGTTTGATGTTTAGTAGGTAGGTGGCGAGTTTCCTATGTCTCTAGCTACCTATGAAATACCCAACGAACTGTTGGCTGAGCTTTATGAAGTTTGGTATACTCCTGGACTTCAATCGATTAAACCATACTCAGGAGGACCCTTTTATGGTGGTCGAGAAAGCTTGGAACGTGATCTCGTTGGATGTCACTTGGAGATTCATATGTGTTTTGTAGGCTTCCAGATGGTCAAGGGGGTCCCGAGTCCCATCAAACATCTCCATCTAGGGTAGCTTAAACTTTCTAGGTAATGGTCGAGCCATTACCTCATGAGTAAACTAGTGGTCCGTTCTTTGGATAAGCTCATCGACTATTGTCGGGGTTTTCCCTTTAATGGCCTCCTTCATGGTTGCCATTTCCTGCCTTATGTCTTCCATCTCCTCTTCCTAAGGGTTAAAAGTGTGAACCCTTTCTCTCTACTAAAAGATACGGTTCGACTCTTGGAATTGGGGTGCAATAGCACTTTCTTCTTTATCCTCCCATCCCCAGTCATTGTCATGGCTCTCACCAGGATGAACTAGTGGCTCCCACTATCCCGCTTCTTGAATGTTGAGTTCAATTCTCCAGCCCTTTAGCTCCTGCATTATCTCTCAGTTTTGATCCATGAGTAGCTGTATGCTTACTGCCAAACCTTGGATGTGTTGTTCAAGGGCAGCTACCTAAGGTTCTTCACGGCAGCCTTTATTGGAGATGGTGGTTTCTTGTCCATCTACTTGAGCGCGAGAGTTGTGCTGAGCCACCATTGACCTAGTCTCTACCATGAAAATCTTTGGTCCTTAAGGATGAGTTTCTCACATATGGCACCAACTGATGATGCCAGAACCACGAGCGTCCCAACACCGGTCAGATGGTTGCATGGTGGGCCAAGATCTCTAGTGAGATGATCCCTGCAAAACAAAGCCAACAAGCCAAAGAACTGTGACACTGGTGGGGTGCCGGCTTCAAGCTCTCCAACGATCAAGTCAGATAAGGATGGCTATAGAAAACAAGGCTCTTGCTAGGGTTATTTTTCTTATACCTGGTGAGATATATGTTCCCCTTCTTTATAGGCTTGAGTAGTGGCATATTAGGCAAGATTCTACACATATCTTCCCACGTTGATCCCGGCGCCTCCCTAATCTTCTGTTTTTAGTCGGTTAATCGTAGTGGTTTTCTCCGATTTTGTCTTTTCTCAATCTGTTAGGCCAATTGTAGAGAATATTTATTTTGGTAACAACTTATGGATTGTTCTTATCTAAGTATAAAAGGTGGGGCCCCTACTTTTCCATACCCAGTCGAGATCTTCTATAATCTTTGGGGCTAGACAACTAGCGATGGGGTGGCTTCCCTTTCTAGGTGCCAGGATATTCGAGGTCCAGGTCACACCCTAGAAGTCACCCCAAGGGCTTCCCTTTCTAGGTGCCGGGATACTTGGGATCTAGATCAGACCCTGGGAGTCATCCCGGGGATTTAGGGGGGGCAGAGTGATGGCCCGATAGTTTCTTTATAAATCTTGATGTCGAAAAGTTGTTGAACAGCAAAACCTTTCTTAAATGGCTTCACTATCCTTTGGGTTGCTGCTATTAAGATGCCTCGGTTGGTTTTCCTGACAAGGACCCACGAGTTAGTTTCTTTAGAGTCGGGGTTTTCTAGATTATATGATCTTAGTATTTTTCCCTATCACTTTATATCCCTTTCCTTCTTGTCCAACACCTTAAACCTGAACCTCATAAGCCTTTCATAAGTGTAAGCCTCTATTCTTTATTTTTGGGAGTTTGTCTTGCATCACATAGTTGAATCTTTCTATTTCTATTTATAAATGAGATTGAATGCGTTTTGCCAAAAAGTGTCGGGAAGGGAGAGGAAATGATCAATCATCATAAAAGTTGTATAAAATTTTAGGTAAAAGTGATGGTCCAGATGATGAAGTTAGGTAGTCTAGTTATGTATAAATCTTTATCATCTTCTAGTTAAGCAACGTTCAGATTAATTTAGTGTTGGGCCAAGTAATAAAATTAGGAGTATTACTTTGTCTTCTTAAAACCGTATTTGGTAGGCCCTGCTTGTCCGGCCCATTTCTAAACTAGAGTAAATGGTTATCTAGTTATACTTAGCATATGTGACTATTTCTGATAGGATACTGTTCTAGGCAACAAACTATGTGCTGTTGTATGTAGAAGGATCTCTTTAATGGCACATTCCAGAAACTTGCAAATCAATCCTATTTTAGACAACAGCTATTTTTCATATTAATAATCAGAACCGTTGTTTCACACAGCTGTAGTTTGATTTGAGTTACATTTTATTAAAGTGTTATTTGCTCATACTAAGAAAACTTCATCTATAAATGCTGTAAATGTAATTCAAGGAACCATTAATACTGCCGATAGCACAAGACAATATATGATGACATAAAATAGCACTCAGTCCAATCTTAAATCTTACAATTAACGAAGGTTCTAGATTGCAGCCTTACAGAAATATAAATAGCAATGCTTGATCACACGAAAGGAGCAACTGAAGTACTGAAAATGTCTTTTTTTTTTTTTTTTTTTCTTTTTATAAACGGTGTATCACAATCTACCCCTTGATTGCTCACTCGATTTCAACAGAATGTGTCAAATAATAGCAATCGGAATCTATATATAATAGTGAATCAAACGTGACTACGAGTATGTAATATGAAGAGAATGTAATATCGATAAAATAAACATGAAATAAATAATAGGAAAACTAATTGATTTGGATGTCATTGAGGTAATGCTGTCTTTAAATGGTATTCACCGTCCTTAAATGCTGTCCTTAATTGATTTGGATGTCATTGAGGATCTTTTCCACCGACCGTTCCAGGATACGATTACTCGTGTTCTATCAACCTCACACAAATAATAAGAGAACAAAAAGACAGCAACGGTAATTGGTTCCTTCCAAGAAAAATAAAACCAAATAAATAGAACTCTTGATAAGATGGATTTGAGAAAGAAACGATTCTGTGTATGGCCTCTTTTCGTTTCGTCATTTTTCATATATTTTTTTTCCTTCGCACTCGGGCGTTTGGGCTTCAGCCTACTTTCATTACGGTGAAATTCCAACATACATTTTCCCATGCATTGATACTTACTACGCCTTTTTTAATAAGAATGAAACATTTAGTTTTTCAAAGGACGAAAAATCCAGTAAATTCATAGCATATAAATTTCCAAATCAGCATGAATTCACAATGGCTCTATTTGTTTGGACGTAACATAAAACAAAGTTTTACAATGTGGAAAGATGTATACAACATGAGCTCTTAAGAAAGTGTCTAGAGGAACAAAGGAAGGGAAGAATAGAAAGAAGGAAATAAGAAATTAGAAGGTTGTAAACTATTTCGATTCTCTGAAGTTTCACATGTACACAACTTGAACTCGGCAACAGACTGGTAGCTCGAGAAATCTCTTTGAATGGGCTTGTTCAAATGGGTCAAACTAGAACTAATAATACTGTTGGACAATATTAGATTGAAATGGCCAATCAAAGGAGAACAAGAGAGAAAATTATTAATGCAATATATTGGTACGAGACACATTTTGAACATTATCTTTAATTATTTATTCGTCACCACTACACATCTGCCATCGGGTTTTGGCAGGGAAGACTCCAAGATACAACGAACCAGCGTAAAACGCAACTGAGGCAAGGTATTATCTTGAATCATTTCCCGAAAACTAGTTATCTTTTAGACATGTTCCAATAACTCAAGTACATGAAAATAGTAAAAGAAAACAAAATACGTTGTAAAACTTGAAATAAAACATAGCAACCAATGACTTTCATATAGAAAACCAAAGAGTTAAAAGAAGAGATATGCCTCTTCCCAACAAGGCTGTCAATTGGGTTGGGCTGGCCTGAAGCCTGACATATCCAGCTTGAAAAAGTAGTTGGGCTGGGCCAACCTTATTTTGGGCTGAGCTGAATTTGAGCCCAACTTTTAGGCCCAATGAATTATTCAGGCTGAGTTTGGACAGGCCCAAGTTCAGCCCAATGCCCAGCCCGAACTAGTTAACAAATTATAATTTTATTTATACATTGATATTAGGTCTATATATTTTTTAGTTTTATCTTTTTGGATCCATATATTTTTAACAAAACTACTATCATCAAATAGTTCAAGTGTCAACTATTTAAAAAGGCCCATATAATATGCATTTTGGGGTAATTATCGGCCTAAAATCATCCCAAAAATATATAAAGGAGTTTTAATTTGGGCAGCCCGAACTCAGTCTGAAGCTTGTTGTTTTAAAACAGGCCGAGTGCAGGCTAACTACCTCGGGCCAAATTCAGGCTTGGGCCGAATTCAAGCTCAGATAAAACATTTCGGGTTGACCTCGGCCTAGCTTAGCCTAGTCTGATTGACAGCCCTATTTCCCAAGAGATGCACCAAAGGCAGTATTGACCAACTATATAGACATATCTCATGAAGAAGTGTGAGTAGAGATATTAATGTCTAAACATTAGTCAAACAACGGTCAAAGTAAAACTCTTTATGCAAAGGTATTTTTTTCATAAATCACCTCTATACACAACTACTATATATTTGAAACATTCAACACAAACAACCTTGTTTTTCTCACTAGAGACAAATGCTTAGTGCCTCTCTATCTTGTTTAGGGCGGCAATGGCCTGACCTGACCCATGAGCTTGCCTTAGTTTATTCCATGTTAGGATGGGATAATTAATACTTGATCAAATTGGACATTTTGGGTTAGTGGTGTCAATGAGCTGAGCTATGCCCGGCTTAGCTCAAGCTCGACTTAGGCTTGACTCAGGCTCATAAAGGTAGGCTTGGCTCGGCTTGCCAAAGCCCAAAAATGAAGTTTTTGAAATAGGTCAAGAGCCTAATGGCCCATTAGCCCAAGCCATACTTTGTTGAAACAAGCCCACTAGTGGTCCAATGGTATTGTTTATAGGGACCAAATGTTCTACTCCCAAATTGTCTAATCTCCCTTGTGAAAGTCTAGTTTTAATCCTAGAGGGGGGTGAATAGGATTTATAAAAAATTCTTTTAAATAAACCCCCTCTTAAAATTCCAATTTTAGATGTAATTTGAATTTAATGTACATCAAGATATAGTCAAACTATTTTAATTACAAGTGCAATGCAATGGAAAATCTCAAGTTTAATCTTTCAATTAATTTAGGTTAATAACCAATTGTAAATATGAAATATCATATGGAAGATGCTAAACCTGCCATGTAAAGAATAAGAGAAGAGACAATTCACACACAACAAATAAACACACAACACAATATTTATAGTGGTTTGGCACTCGGACCTACATTCACTTTCAAAGCTCGCTACCGAGCTATCAAATTTTATTTAGATTGAACTACATTACAATCAAGGTTAAAATTATAAAACATATCTACTTGCCTAAGCAAGCTCTACTCCTAGTGTCTCCGGCGGGAGCTATGTCAATTCTCGGTGTCTCCAATAGGAATGGTCTGTACATGGTGTCTCCAATAGGTATGGTTTACACTACCGGTGTCTTCAGCGGTAGTGCTATGGTCCACACCTGATGTCTCCGGCGGGTGCTAAGGTCTCAAGATAAATTTGAAATCAATATAAATTACCTCACAAGGCATATGTATTGCTTGATGCACATGAAGGTGCTTGCTCCTTTATTGAGCTAGTATGCAATAGCTTCTACCAAGCTCCTAAGAGATGCCTCCTTGCTTCTTAAAGCTTCACCTAAGGATTTACTTGAGAGTAAACCCTCAACTTGCTTCCCTCTTCTTGTTTTCCAAATGTGGAGTGCTAGAGAAGCACTTCAATGGCTCATTGATCTTCAATAGATGCTCATAAATGGAGCTAACTTGGTTGTTGGGAGGATTGAATGCCTTGCTCTCTCAAAAAATCTTTTCTCTTTGTATTTGGTGTGTTCTTGTGTGTTAGAGAGCTCATTTGGATCCTCTTTTATACTTATGGGGGATAAGCATAGTCGTGCACCCTTGATATTACATCTTTCCCAATGGTTAAAAAATCGTAGGCATTGAATCATATATTCTTTTGAATTTCTGTGATGTTGGATCTATTCATCTATGTTGGATTGATCCGCACGTATCGATCCAGCATCCCCAGATTGATTCGGTGTCTCAGTCTGAGACACCCGAGCCTTGCTAGATTAATCCGGTAAGTAGCGGATCAATCCGCTAAGTGAGGATTGATCCGATACCCCTAGGATCGATTTGGTTCCCCTGTTTTTCTGCCATTTTTCCTTGAACCTACTCCTAAACACTTGGGAAGCTATTGTAGGTGGCATGGGTTAGTCCATCAGGCTATATAAAATTATTTTGTTTGTTTTAACCTATGTCTATCATTATGTATACCTTTACAAACCTTTATTGTGCTTGATGAAGCTTGAGTCTTTAAATCTTCGGACCTTCGTAGCTTGGGAACGGATCTATCCTTAGGTTCAAGTGCTTAGAGTTTGTCTTCCTTGGAAACCAAGAACACTTGATGATTATAGACATGACTAAGATCTTACGCCATGCCTAATCTACCACTCCATGTATTTTACATTCTATAGAATTGACAATTTACGTTAACAATCTCCCCCTTTAGCAATTTCATGATAAAACATAATGAAATACATGGATGGGGTTTAATGAATATATGCAATGAATTTAGAGACTCCATGAAAATGCAAGAATTATACATTTACACAAATAAGACTAAAGATGTGTCTTGAACTCTTGAACTCTTGAAGTCCCCCTTGATGTGTGCTTAGGCTTTTAGTTCAAGCTTTTTTCTTAGATGCTTGGCCTCACAACTTGAAATCACATTTGATAAACAATACATCTCTCAAGCCAATATAATGTAGTCAAATGAAAACAAAATATATCTAAGCAAGCACATGAGAGATGTAATAAGAATGATGTGTAGATTAGTTCATTACATTGGGTTTATGTTTATGTGTAAAAATTTTGAATTAGCTCCCCTTAAATGCATTACTCCCCTTATTTCAGTGCACATATTGCATTACATGCCCAATATCAATCTCCTGATATCTATGTTAACTATGAAATTTTCTCCTCCTTTTTGTCATGAAATTGGAAACTGGAGACAATTTAAATAAGGATAACAATCAAAACATATATAGTATGAGAAATAAGAAAAAATGTGTTTTCCATTTAGATACTAAAATCTCATATATATCGAGGATTACAAAATATGATGGATATACAAAATAGATCACTCATCCTTACAGTCACTCGTCTCCATCCTCATCCTCGTCACTCTGTGTCTGTAGATCAAGTGGGACACTAGGATGGTGAGGGAGCTGGGGAGCCACGGCATGCTCCAATCTCTCAACCCTAAGCTCAATATTATTGAGCTTATCCACCATCTTTTCTAGATGGCCAATGATGCTTCCTAAGAGCTCCTCAACACCAACCAAGGACTCTTGCACAAAAGTAGGTACTAGGGACTCACCCTAGTGTACTAGTGGAGCTGGTGTGGCTATAGTGGATGGAACCTATGACTGTATTGGAGGTGGTGGTGCTACACCCGTAGATGGTCCTACTTTGGAAGGGGCAATTTTCTTTTTCTTTAAATGCATGCCCTCACGAAGCATCCGACAAATTGTCAACTGATCAATCTTGGCTCCCTACTTCAGGATGGGGGCATCTTTGGGGAATGTGACCCCACAAATCTCCCTCAGACGTGTGATCATCATGCCATATGATAGGATCCAGGAGGAGATGGAGTTACGTGCCTCTGAGATTATGACATGGCACATAATTGCTACAATGTTGACCTCCTTTTTAGTGAGGAATAGATGACATGTACCATGGTGTCAGGCATGTCATTGTTGTGCAATGCCCAGAATAGATTGTAAGTGAAATTCAAGTTGAGTAACCTCACCTCAAGTATGCACTTAGTAGCCTATAGTTTCCCGAACCACGTCGTGTCTTCATGACCAAAGACCTCTAAGATAGCTGCCTTGTTAAGCTCCTCGGGAGGGAATGCCACTGCTTGGCTATTCGAAGCAATGTGGATAATGTGGAAGGATTGATATCCATCTAAAATCCATAGACCTCAGTGCTAAATGACAGTGTATCAAGGTTGGAGTCATGGATGTTCTACTAAAAGACCTGTAAGGTGGACTTAGACTAGGCCCTTGATAGTCATCAAGGATTCCCATCCTTTGAGAATGAGCTCATACCCTATGAGTGTGTCAAAGAGGGTTTTCTCATGGACATGGTGCTCCACTACTATTGGCCTCTTAAAAAAATAAAGCTTGTAGTTGGCGAGGCAGGAGGCATCAAGAAAAGCCCCAAGATTCACGGGAGGTGGCCTCTTTTGCTTTTACACCAAGAGCTTTGAGGTTGCCAAGGCTTTCCCTTTGTCGGCATTCTTCTTTGGTGGAGCCATTGGAGGTGATTCGACAAGAAGTTGGAAGAGGAAAATTCAAGGGAAGGTAAATGGAAAGGGTGAGCAAGAGGGAAATGAAGGAAAAATAAAAATCTTGCCCTTTTAAGTTAACTGATGGTTCATTTCCCGCTAGAACTGCTGTGTCAGATTGATCCAGCTATACCAGATTGATATAGAACAGATGCCACAAGTAGTTTTGTGAGTTACACACAAGAAGGGCAAAAACCTCCATTAGAAATCATGAGCCCCAATAATAGAATTGTGTGAAATTTGGTGAGCTTAAGCGAAATTTTGTGAGGATCAAAACTCATACTTTGCCATGAGCACCACCACTTTTCGCATAAATTCCTTCATTAAGGCCCTCAAATCAACCTTTTCACTATTTTTAGTAATTTTCCTTTTCACTATAACTTTCTATTTAGAAGTCAAAATAAGATCTCATTTGTTCCAAGATGTTTCTTAGTGATAGTATTTGATTTTTTTATTATCTCAATTTTTCTTTTTCTGGTAAAATTTACAGAATTAGCCTAATTTTGTGCCTAACGCGAATTAGGGTTTCTTTCTCTATTTAAAGCACTGTAGCCTTTAAGGCAATTCAGTATTCAATTAATAAAAGTTTTAGAATGAGTTTTCTCTTCCTTAGTGAAGTTTAGGGTTTTTTTTTCCAATAAAGGAGAACGACGTGTTCTTCTCCTTGCTATTTCGCTGCATCAGTTGGTATCAAACCAGGTTAACAAGCCTAGGTTCAATGGCTAACTCATCAAATGAAGGCAACCTCTCTGGCAACGGTGAGCATAAGGGAGTGTCTCTTTCGAGAGCCAATTTTAAAAATTTTTGGCATGACAACTAGCAAGTATTACGTGATTTACAGACAGCAATCACTAGGTTGATGTTGGAAATTACTCAGCTTTGTGGAGATGACAGAAATCACGACAGTCATCAAGCCCATCGTGGTCATATTTCGAATCAACAAAATAGGCAGCGAATCTATGAGGAACCGTCCAGTGACAAAGAAGAGTATGTCGAAGGCGATAATCATGGACGAAGAGGCCAAGGATTTAGAGGTCATGGTGGCCATGGAGGCCAAGACTTTAGGGGATATGGTGGTCAAGGAGATTAAGGCAAATATCGGATGAAGATGGACCTGCCTAGTTTTGATGGTCATCTTCACATCGAAGATTTCCTTGATTGGCAGGCCGGTGTGAAGACGTTCTTTGATTACATAGAGGTTCAGGAAGAGAAGGTCAAACTAGTAGCTTATAAGTTAACTGGGGGAGCATCTGCCTGGTAGGAGCAGACTCGACTTAATCGCACAAGGCAAAAAAAAACACCGGTCCTGACTGAAGATGAAGCGCATGCTACGGGCTAGATTTTTACCACCAGACTATGAGCAGATACTTTTCCAACAGTATTAGAACTATAGGCAGAGAAGTCGAACTGTGACGGCATATATGGAGGAGTTTCAGTGACTCCAAGCACGCAATGAGTTGTTAGAAACTGAGGTACAACAGGTCGCATGGTTTATTGGAGGATTATCTGTGGCTATTTAGGATCGAGTGTCTGTACAAGCCATATTCTCTATTGTAGAGGCAATTAATTCGGCAACCAGAGCACAAGCACAGCTGGATCGAACCTATATGAGGAATTAGGTGCCAAACAGAGGTTCCCTTGATTCTTTGCGCATTACGTTGAACAAGGAAAAACAGCCTGTGACTTCACCACCACCAGTTACTACAAATTGAAAAGTGAGCAATAGTAGTGGACCGATAGGGAATACAGCCAGAAATCCTAATCCTTATGAGCGACCCACAATTGACAAGTGTTATCGATGTGGATTACTTGGGCATCATTCAAACCAATGTCTACGAAGGAGAACAACTAACCTAGTGAAGGGCGACGAGGTTGGGAAAGTGCAGGCAGAGGATGACATAACAGAGGATAATGACCATGGTGTAACCGAGCTAGATGATGGAGATCTCCTCTCACACTCTCTTGTGGTAAGGAGATTATTGTTAGCACCAAAGTGAGGGACACCCACAGAGACAAAGTATTTTCAAGACTAGATGCACTGTCAATCGGAAGGTCTGTGATGTCATCATTGATAGTGGCAACACCGAGAATATTGTGTCTCAAGCCATGGTTTCGAAACTCAGTCTGAAGACGGAGAAGCACCCCTCGCCGTATAGCATTGGGTGGATCAAGAAGGGCGTCGAATAAAAGGTAACACGTACTTGTCGTTTCTCTTTCTCTATTGATAAAACTTATCTTTATGAGATTGTGTGCGATGTGGTGGAGATGGATGCTTCCATATGATCTTAGGGAGGCCATGGCAATCTGATGTTGATGCCACACATAAAGGCCAAGAAAATGTTTATATATTCCACAAAGGGGGACATAAAATTACTTTAGTACCTCTTAAAGGAAATGATTCACCCGAGGCTTCAAAAGTAGAGGGTAAGTCTTTTCTCCTTATTAGAAACAAAGACTTTGGAGCAGAGGTGGAGGAAACATGGGAGATTCATGTATTAGTCGTGCAAGGACTGGTTCAGGTAGACTCCGTTATAATTCTAGAGAAATTGTGACCAATGCTTGATGAGTTTAAAGAGATTACTCCAGAAGAACTACCCCATGGTTTACCTCCGATGCGGGACATATAACACCACATCGGCCTGGTTCTAGGGTCCAGCCTGCCTAATCTCCCACACTACCAGATGAGTCCGAACGAGAGTCAAATTTTACAAGAACAGGTGGATGATCTTATATAAAAGGGGCTGATCCAAGAGAGCATGAGTCCTTGTGTTGTACCTGCTCTGTTGACTCTGAAGAAAGATGGTAGCTAGCATATGTGCGTAAATAGTCGAGCCACCAACAAAATAACAATTAAATACAGGTTTCCCATACCGCGACTGGAGGACATGTTAGATATGCTGAATGGATCGAAGATTTTTACAAAGTTGGACTTGCGGAGTGAAAACCACCAGATTTTTGTGAGGCCTGGGGATGAATGGAAGACTGCGTTCAAAACAAAAGAGGGTTTATATGAGTGGTTGGTGATGCCTTTCG